>JARHVA010004343.1:142500-370000 GCA_037957365.1 Torreya grandis | reverse complement strand
AATAGTCAGAAAGTCATACTACTAGGTCATAATTTGACTAAAGAAGAATTAGAAGGTGATGTTAGATGCATTGAAATTGTATTCCCATTTAGGAAATTGTCAAGACATCATAAAAAAATTACATAATGTCTACTAATGAATTATAAGCAAAGAGTGATCTAGAGTACGAAAAGGCGAAATCATCATTTTGACTTGAAATGAATTGATCAAAGTTAGGTATCACATAAAATGAATTACCTAATTTAGGGA
This sequence comes from Torreya grandis, assembly GCA_037957365.1. Taxonomy (NCBI): domain Eukaryota; kingdom Viridiplantae; phylum Streptophyta; class Pinopsida; order Cupressales; family Taxaceae; genus Torreya; species Torreya grandis. The sequence continues at coordinate 369,751 of JARHVA010004343.1, read as the reverse complement.
TACTTAGACATAAATTTTCACTTTTAAATGACAAGTTTGAAGCATTTATGGTGTTTTAGTGATTTTGACATAAAATGTGCATTTGAGTATAATTCAAGTAAGATTGACAATTTCAACACAAATGGTGTTAGGAATTAGATGTCTACATTTTGCCCCTATTTGAGAAGAAATAGATAGACATTCAGGTGACACAACATATTTTCAAAGAAAAGAGTTGTCAAAAAGATATTGGAAATGACCCATGATGCTCCCTCAAGAGGACATACTAAGATTAAAGAGAAGGATGAACTCTTGAAAATAATGGGACAATGAGAGATTAATCCATGGAATATATCACAATACAAATGAGCTAATTATTTCACTCATAGTCACCATCAATGGTCAAAATATAATTAGAGTCATAATGGGCCTCAAAGATTGGGGGAATGGGAAGGATTCAATCCAAACATATAAGTGATACACTTTAAACACACCTAATTTGAGAATGCAAGCTACATGCTTATGACATTGATCAATCCTTACACAAGTTGCACACTAAAATATTTCCAAAGTGGGAATTAGTGTGGAGATCTTGGAATTAGAAGAAAAGAAGAATGTGATCTCCATAAATGTGATAATAAGAAGTGCCTTAGTAGAGCTGATTTGATCATGATAAGATAGTTATGCCCCAATAGGGCTAATTTTGATCATTGATAAATAATAAATAATGATTTTCCCCTGTAGGGAAGATTTGATTCTTATGGTAGGATCTGATGTGGTACCCCAATGTGGGTAAATTGGAAAGTTATTAGCTTAATAATATAACCCAAAATATAGGTTAAAGTGTGTGGGCACAAATATAGATGCAATGGTATAATGGCTTGAGGAAGCCACCAAAACCTAGGCATACATGAATTCAAAAAGTGATGAGATATATGAAAAGAAGAAGGGAGGTGGCTGAGCTGACTCTAGATCTTCCAGACAAGTGGATGCTACCTACATAGTTATATGAATTCATGTTCCAACATGAACTTTAGGATAATGTAGTTCACCCAAAATCGAGAGAGAATGGAATGAGGGATGATGAAAACTATCAAAGAATTGATTAGACTCATAATTTATGTGAATGTATGCATGTCTAAGCATAAGGTTGAGTGCTAAAATGCATGATTCCTATATGCCTATTTTCATATATTGAGCCTAGATTATGCAAAGTGTTCTTGATAAATGTTGATCGGAGCAATGTTGATGTTAAGACTTTGAAACTTGAGCATAAAGTTCCTACTATATCAAAAAGAATTAGGCATAATAAGTATGAATAAATTATAATTTCATAATATTTAAATTACATGGAGTTGGTCAAATGTGAATACCTATAACTAAGGATAATGGTAAAATAATGACCAAAACCAGAGTTAAAACTATTAACATTTAAACAAAAAAGAAAATACAAAGAAAAATATAAACATAAACAAACCTAACTTGAAATCAAGATATGATCAATCAAGACTTAAGTAGGAACACAAAAGCTTAAAAATGAAAATCAAGAAAATCTTAATGACATAGGATCAAGATATAAAGAATCAATATCTATGTGGACCATCAAGACATTCTTGAACACAAAAAAGAAAAGAAAAATCAAATATAAAAATAAGACATCAAAAACAATAAAAAAATAAAATGGTCCAAGAATAACTTAATATCATAGGATCAACATATAAATAATCAAAATCCATATGAATCATCAACATGTTTTGAAACACAAAAGAGATAAGCAAAAACATATAGGAAAACACAAGACCAAGATGAGACAAGAAGTAAAAAAAAAGAGAAAAGGAGAAGAAATAAAAAGAGAGGTGAAAAAACAATAAAACACCAAGAAGACAGAACAAAACACCAAGAAAACTTAAATAAACACACACAGACAAAAGTTAGGTTAGTGTGGTTTAAAGACAATTATTCATGCATATGTGGTAGAGGCATTAATTTCCACCACAACATAATAAAGAATAAGGACACAAGAGTTGTTCCCTAATTAAAGAGGAAAATGACAAAAAAAATTGGGGGAAGAGAAGAAAAGGAAGGGGTTAGCTGAGCTGACTCCAGATGTACAAGACAAGTGGACGTTGTCTACATAGCTTCATGGACACATGTTATAACATGAACATCAAGCCAAATTTAGTTCTCATAGGAAGTGGGATATAATAAAAATATGATGAATAGAATGCATGTTGAATGTTATAGAATACAAGGGAAGACTTGACAAATGAGAGTGGTCTTGCAAAAGGTAAGGTGGTGGGACAAGAGAAAATAATCTTGCAAAATGGCAAGTGCATGTAACAAGCTAACTTATATAGCAAAAATTTAGTAGGATAAAATGCTTAAAAAATGATAAGAGCATGAGGATAAGAATGTACAAAAATGTAAGATATATTTTTTTCTTTTATCGATTTGTTCTATAATGTTTTTGGTATTTTCAAAGTATTTCCAATGTTTTTGGTGTTTTTGGGATAAAATATATAGGTGGGACTATCTAGTCAAGGAGACGCTTATCCAAGAGTAAAAGTTCCTATTAAAATAGCTAAGCTTGTTAAAATGATCCTCATGAATATAAATAATAGACCAAGGAACCAATTGATAGTTCTAATAATAGCTAAATCCAATTGCAATGGCACATGCTCACAAATTGGTTAGAGCAAGGATCTTGAAAAGATAACAATGTTCATCAAAGATCAGTAAATGTAATATATAACTATGTGAAACATGAAATCAATAATTTTTTTTCTTTTATCAATTTGTTCTATAATGTTTTTGGTATTTTCAAAGTATTTCCAATGTTTTTGGTGTTTTTGGGATAAAATATATAGGTGGGACTATCTAGTCAACGAGACGCTTATCCAAGAGTAAAAGTTCCTATTAAAATAGCTAAGCTTGTTAAAATGATCCTCATGAATATAAATAATAGACCAAGGAACCAATTGATAGTTCTAATAATAGCTAAATCCAATTGCAATGGCACATGCTCACAAATTGGTTAGAGCAAGGATCTTGAAAAGATAACAATGTTCATCAAAGATCAGTAAATGTAATATATAACTATGTGAAACATGAAATCAATCTTAATAATCATGCATCAAGAAAAAATCTTGAGCTAAAAATGTGTCCTTATTTACTTGTCTATAGAAGAAGTTTCAAAATACTATTATGGTTGAACTGCTTTATAGAACTAGCATTAAAGGTGTTTATAATGTTGATGAGACATAATTAGGATCGTAATTGGTCAAGGGACAAATTGTTTTAAGTTAAAACAATCCTAAAAGGTGTTTTCAAAAGGTGGTTACATGGGTATCATATATCTATCAATTGAGAAATGAGACTCTGTATAGATTGGATCTTTCCTTGAAGGCTTCATAGTTGTTTGAGATTGTTTGGTGGAGACATCTCCATAATGGCCTTGACCTTGGTAGGGTCAACTTCAATCCTTCTTTGTGATATAATGAAACCTATCAATTTCCCTGAGGTAACTCCAAAGATACATTTTTTAGGATTTAAGCAAACTTTATATTCACAAATCATCTAAAATATTCTTCATAGAATGCCAAGATGTCTATCTCTTGTTATTGATTTTGCTAGTATATCATCAACATATTCCTAAACAATATCATGCATCATGTAATATAATATGCCAATCATGGCATGTTGATATGTGGCTCTAGCATTATTCAAGCCAAATGGCATGACTTGGTAATAGAATGTTCCTCATAAAGTGGTGAACATAGTCTTGTGTTGATATTCTTTGGATATCTTGACCTGATTGTATCTAGAAAATCCATCCATTAAGGATAACATCTCATACCAAGTTGTTGAGTTGATAATCATGTTGATGTTGGGCAGAGGAAAATCATTTTTGGGGTGTGCTTTGTTTATATCTCTAAAATTAGTATAAATATGTGTACTTAGAGTATTTTTATTCATTGTGACTATGTTTGAGATCCATTTAGAGTAATCCAATGGCCTAATAAATCCTACACCTAACAAATTTTCCATTTCTAATTTAACCAATAGGGTGATGCATGGATGTATCTTCCTCAATTTCTACTTGATTTGTTTAGCATTGGGATGGACAACAAGGTGATCCATAACCAAGTATGGGTCTAATATCAACATGTCAGAATATGCCCATGAAAATATGTCAATATAATCCCTTAGGAAGGATATAATTTGTTTACATTTTGCTTCAATAAGGGAAATTCCAATATAAATAATTTTGGGATCCTCATAGTTTCCCAAGTTCATTTTTGTCATGTTTTCCATGAGTGTGGATCCATCTTCTAAAATTTTAAGAAAGGTATGATCATGATCATATTATTTTACCATATATTCTTATTATTCCTCCCAAAGTTTTGGATAGTATGACAAATCAAAATCTGTCATCTCAAGTAAAGGCCAAGTAGCAAAAACCTCTTGAAACTCAAGAGAAAGATGCTCAAACATTTGTTATTTTTTTGAAGAGATGATTATACTAGTTATAGAACCTAGGCTAGAAGGGCCTTTTACATCTTGAGAGGATGAACAAACTTTTCCACCTAAGAGCACTTGAAATAGGTTTTCACTTGAAGGCTTGTCTTTTTCTTTACTTTTTCCCTGATCGATAAGTTCCTCAAAGAGGTTTTCACTTGAATATATTGATATTTGTTATTTTTTAACACCAATAAATTTTGACTACTCTCCAAAATAAGTAGAAGGATCCAATGAAAAATCAAAATCTTATTTGTGATCACCAATGGGCAATCCATCTCTTAGGCCCATGTATTCTGCAAGTGATTCTTCATTTTGGAACTCATCAAGGCATATGACCAATTTTTGTTGTTCCTAATCAATGAGTTCAAGATGTCAAAGTCATAAGGAATAATAAGGGTTTGCTTCAAGATAGGAAGCTCCAATGGTAAAACTATGATGTTCTACTTCAGGAGGGGAAGCTCCAATATAATGGGTTCTTTCTTCAAGATGGGAAGCTCTAATGGTTAAGGTTAAAATGCCCTTTGAATCAAATAGGTTTGGGAAAAATAAGCTAATAAAAAAGGTTATAATGGAAGAATGCATTGCTTCTAGGAGTCTCATTACTAGTCATTTCGAAAGAGTCACTATCAAAACTCATGAGGTCATCCCCAAGTGGTATATATCTAAGAACATAATTCAAATTAGGTAGTTAGTAGATATGGGTTCTAGGATTCCTTACGCTTGTGGGTTGAGGACCTTTCCTATATAATCAAAATGATCTATGATCTAGTTATGGATAGGATATTTTGGATTTTTAAATTAATTAGCAAGGCCTTCATAATATAACAAATCTCCCTCAATAAAAGCCTCTTAATATTTATTTGGTGAAACTATAGGTACAAAAACCATAGGTGATTTTTGTTGTTGCTTCTTTGGTTACCAAATCATTGTGTGTTCATTAGGATTATTTGAAGTTTTAGTATTACCAATTTTTTTTGGATTTTTGGGAAACATTGCAACATAGAAGGCATTCTTAAGACTATATGTGGTAATGCCCACATTTTTAATAACAACTTGCTTTATAAGAGATATAGGAAATGGATCAATTAAATTAGAAGCAAGATCACTAGGTTTGATATAATTGGATGGAGGTAGATGTGAAACTATAGTCTTTTTTTTCTTTGCAACAAACTCAAAACCTAGACAATAGTTGTAATTATAAATTGGGCCTCAAGATGTTTACAATATTCATAAGGCTATTGATTGGAAAGAATAGTAACCTCGATCCCATCATGAGGAAACGTAAGGCACTAATGTAGGGTGGAAAGAATGACTTGTATTTCATATATCTAAGGATGACCAAAAATTATGTTATAAGGGAATTCAATGTCTATAATATGAAGCAATATATGATGTGAAATAGACCCAACAATGATTGGAAATTAAATAGTGCCTATAGACTCCTTTTCAATATTTTCATAAGCCTTGATAGTGATTATCTTTGGGAGAATGCCTTTTGAAGTGTATCCCAATCTTTTTACCAACTTAAGAGATATGATGTTCATCCCCAAATCATTGTCTATAAGAACCCACTTAATCTTATGGTTTTCAATGATCACTTCAATGTATAGTGGGTTATTATGGTTATGTCCAAGTGCAGACATATCTTTTTTTATCAAACGTCACTTGATGAAATGAAGATAAATGTCTCACAAGGTTTTGGAATTATTTAGGGTTTATATCATTTCTAATAGTGGACTTTTTCAATAGATTGTTTAGAATAATTATATGGACTTTAGATGTCTACAAGAGATCCAAGATGGAAATTTGTGCAGGGGTTTTAATCAATTGGTCTAATAGACTATAAGGCTTTTCAACATTAGGATGAGATAACTTGCCTTTAGTTGGAATAAAAGTTAGCTTTGGATCCATTGGTGAAATTTTTACATTAGGTTCTATGGAATAAGTAGGTGAAGGGCCTTTGAGAGTAACTCATGAGCATCTACTTACAACTGCACATCCTAGAGGTGGTGGGGAGCTAATATAATTAGAATATGAAGGCAAAGGGCCTTAGAGGATGACTCATGAGCATCTAGCTACATTGTTGTAATTTCAAGTTGGCAAAGAGCCATTATAATTAGAATAAGGGTGTTGTCCAAAAATAGTAATCTATGAGAATGGACTTGCAACATAATATTTTGAACTTGAAGTGGTATTACTAGAGAGAGGGTGTTAACCATATAATGATGGGTCCTTACTATAAGTAGCATGATATGGTTCTCATGGCTTAATATTAATAGTAGTAATATGGGTTTCTAAAGTGCATCCCAAAATATTTTTATATTTGTAAGACATGTTGTAACCCATATTATTAGTATGGGTATTATGATATTGACTATACTTATGTTGATCATGATTCTAACACTAATTTTGGTTCTAATTCTACCTTTATCTTTGGTTTTGTCATTGGTTTGATTGTTCCTTGGTGGATATTGATTATGTCGATGAAAAGGGTCCTTGTAGATTCCCATATCCTAATTTGTGTCCTGATTAGGGGCCAGTTTAATCTCAACTTCACCACTTTCAATGAGATCTTCAATAATATGTCACAATTGGATACAATGAAAAACACTGTGACTAACAACATGATGAAATTTACACCATTCATTCTCTTTGTATCAATCCAATTTTGGTTGATCTTGAGGAAATGGCCTTAGTATTGGCCATACAATCAGGTTAGTTGATACGAGCTTTTAAAACACTATTTTGATTGGTTTTCCTAATTTGATAGAGAGTCTAAAATTATTATGAAATGTTGTACATGGATGTTGTTTCTACAAGTTAGGTGGTGTGTTAGGGAGAGATAATTGTATATTTAGGGCCGATAGAGCTTGCACCATTTGTACATGCCTTGTTTCAGTTACACCATTTTCAACCATGTTCTTGTTCTTGTTAAAGCATTTATGCTTATCTTGTGTAACTATCTAACTAGAAGGTGGGGTTTGAATTGATGTTTGACTATGTACAAATATCTTAACAAGGCTTTTGGAAACAATATCCTTTTTAATTTATACACCCTTGTCTATGATCTCCTCAAATGAGTTATCACAAGCTAAACATAGATTGTGCACAACCTCAAGATGTAAGTTTTGTGCAAATATATCCTCTAAATATTTTTCTAGAAAATTATGTTGAAAGTGACCTGATAATGTTCTCCATATCTATAAATATAGGGTGAAGCTTTCTCCATCTCATTATTGCACATGTAAACAACCATCAATTCATGCTCTATGTTGTATGAGAAATGGTTGACAAACTTTATAGATAAGTTATTCCAATCCATAATTGATCCCTTGGGTAACTTAAGTAGCTAATATAAATCTTGTCCCACTAAACTTTGTATAAATAATCAAAGTAAAAATATGCTACTATAAGCCACCTCTTGGTATAATATAAAAAATGCTTGGATGTGTTCACATGGGTCATCATTTCCTTTGTATTTATCAAATTTGGGTGCCTCAAAATGATGTGGAAAGGGGACTTGGAGAATGCTTAAATTAAATATATATGGGCATATCTCATCAAATTTTAACTTTTTTATCCTATTCCCACTCTCAAAATGTGACATAGTCTCCTTCATGGAGTTCCACTCTTGCATATTTGGTGTATTCATGGTTGGAACATATTTCTGTTGGGGTAGAATGTGCCCCTATTATTGTGTGGATTGTGAGGGATATACACCCTACATTTTATGACTTAGTTTTTATTTTCTCCTAGAATTGAGTAAATAGGTCGTTGAGTCCTTGGAATCTATTGCCCTAAACTATGCATGTTTTGTTGATTTTGGGGAGTCCTTGGTCTATTCACCTATTTTTGTGTTGGTTGAGATGAAGTAACCAAATTGTCTTGAGGAATCTCTTCAATTTTAACCAAATGTTTAGTTTTCTATGTTTTTAAAGTAACAAGGGGTTCTTGATGGTTAAATAATGTGTGTTTTATGTCTAGTGGAACATTTTTCACTACCTCTTGCATCTTGTTTTGTTCATTTGAGACACCTTGATTAATTATTGTCATGTCATCAACCAATGTTTGTTATGTAGGTTTAGTCACATTTCCTTATTCCTTAGAAGCATCATCATGGCTTGAAGTGGAAATTGGAGAGCTATAAAATCAATAATAAGTTGATTTGTATATCATTGACTTTTCTTCTTAATCTTGTTAACAAAATATTGATCATTTGGTTTTGACTCTATAATTATTTATTTACCTTTGTTAGAGGAAGAAGGTATGTTTGTTTGACCAAAATATTGATATTATTGTTATTTATCTCCTTCACTAACTAAGGTGTGCAATTGCTTCATAGGGAAATCCAAGGGTAGTCTAGCACTAGATTTTATCAACCTAAGGAGTTCTTCATCTTGGTTCTCTTAATATTTAGTGTAATCCCCTTTAGATATATAGTTGTAGGGTTGTCCTCAAAGATAACAGACTTGTCTTGTCTATCATAAAAGTTCTCATCCTCATAGATAGGGTTATAAGGGACCCCACTATGAGTAAAGCTTTGAGTCATGTCTAGAAAGGGTTTCTTTATACATCTAACTAAATTTGAATCAATGTTGTGCAAATGTTTAAACAAGGTATGGATTTGATAGTTCTTCTAAACAAGTGAATAAGGTACCAAAGAGACTATAATAAGTAGGATGGCTTGGAACCACACATAATTATAAAAATGTGTTCCTGAAATTACTCAACTTTGCGTAAGGTTGAAATTGTATAAATTGGAAGAGGGTATGATAAGTCAAAAATCCCAAGGTGTTACTAGTACACTAAAATGTAGACTTTTGAGATACATTAGTACCATAAAATCTAGTTCAACCTCAATGATTTGACAATAGAAAACTAGAATAAATATCTTTGGGTTAAAAAAATATAATGAAAACTAACAAACTCATGATGTGAAAAATGCAAAAATTCCTAAGTATAAAACTAAAACCAAATGGGTAGGACAATACTGCCATATGGTGATAAGAAGGGGGTAGTATAAAATGTGTTCTAGGACTCAAAGTGTGAAAGATGCATAAGATGAATTGATTTCACCGAAGATGATAATTTGGTGATGAGTCTATAAATGGTCCTCAATTCAAAAAATAAAAAAGTTGAACCCAAGTTAAAACATGTTTAATGTGCAAATGGCAAACCCAATTTAACAAATCAACCCATAGAACTTATAAAGGTTCAATTTTGAATTTGAATTATTAATGGACTTTAAGAATTTTTTCCAAATGATTTAGACTCAAATTAGTATCATAACTACACCAATTAGACCAATGATGACACAATGTTTATGATGATAACTTGAAAAAAGAAAATAAGATTTTCAGTTGGACAGTGTAATACCTCCTTATTCAATAAATTTGTGGATAATGTATTTGGTTATGAAATTTTAGTTAAAAATCAAGTTTTGACCCAAAACAAGACCAAGTAATATAAGACAAAGATAAATCAACTAATTAATTATCTAAAATCCTTAACTGATAAGGTATGCAAAAGTAGGGTTAATGTTTTTAGATAGATTCCATGCACAAGACTTTCATGTCAACATAAAAGAGAAGCAACACATAAATTAGGTCCACATCATATGGCTTGTTGCAAAAATGTCTTTCCATTTTTACATCCACTACATCTATCACTTGTGTAGTGTAGTGTGATGTCTAACATGATCATACGTCTCGAGCCTAGTCCTATAGATAGGAGATGGTTTAACCACTCAAACCATCAGTCCCAATGGGGTAATATCAATTTATATAACCCCCCATGGATAGGGGTTAAAGATAATTCTGGGAGATGAAACCCCATGCCAAATCTTCCATAAAGAACTCATGGGAGGTAATGAAGTCCCTCTCACAAGCCAAGATGAAAAAAATAACCAAGTAAAAGAGCTTTAAAGGTTGTTTCTATGTCACCCAAGCCATGCAAGTATTGGGGAGATCCTTTGTAACTTATCTTTTACGCCTTTAGATTAAGGTACTTTGTAATTAATTTGACACTTTTTATCCCAAAAGTTACTTAAAGGGGACAAATGGGAGAACATACATGCACAACTCCTTGTTTACCCAAAAAAAATCTAATCTAGGTAAATAATGATAAAATATTTGAAAAAACTTGAAGTGTATTCTATTATAAATCACTAAATTAAAAATTTGGTGATGTTCTTTGGCCTTTTGGCTTTAAGTTGTAAACTTGGAAGAAACAACCACAAAAATTATTCAATAAAACACCTTAAAATTTTTGTCAAGCACCAAATGAAAGATTTTTTAATTATTTTTAAATATACCAAAATAAGGTTAAAAATACCTAAGAAAATATGAATTGGTACTCTTCAAATAGGCCCTACATAAAAATTTAGATAACATCCTTTATCTTTGAATCTCTTTTAAGTTTGAGGCAAATAACTTTGAAAACTAAACACCTCTCGACCTGAAGGCAAAACCTCAAGAATCAAACGCATTAGATTAGACTTGGTTAGAAAAAATATCACAAAAACACATAAGGAAAGGATTATAAAAATAAAACACAAAATAAAATTATATTAAACATATGAAACATGCAAACAAGAAGTTAAAAGGTCAAAACAAAAAAACTGAACACATAAAACATAAAACTCTATAGTCAGTATTTTCATCATAACTTTTAAAATATACATCAGTTATTCACAAAAAATTTATAGGTTATCAATAACTCCAAGGATAACCTTTATAAGAAGTTTCAGGTTAAAGTAGTGAATAAAAAATGTTATTAGCTCTGTACTATCCATTTTTATGAAAAAATAAAAAACAAAAATTGACAGTCACTAAAAGAGTAATAACTTATAAAATATAAAGAGTTTTTTTAAAATTTTTTTTATAAAATATCAATCACACACACACACACACACACACACACACACTCCTAAAAATAGTAAGTAAATAAAAAGTTATTAATTATTTATGGGTTGATTTTAATCTAGCAAAGCAAAACAAAAAAAAGGAATTAAAACTATGAATACAAAGAGATTCGTGGGTTTCACGCTCATGAAGAGTCCCACCAGGTGTGCCAAAATGTAGATTGGATTACAAGAAATGAATAGTCAAGAATTATTCCAAGAAATCAAAGAAAAATGCATAAAGAGATAAATGATTTAAACCATCTATTCATGTGGGGTTTGCAAATGACAATGAAGAATAAAATGAAAGAAAATAATACTAGTTACCTTCCCAAGTTGATTACATCATCCAAGATCAGCTCATAATCATGTTATCCCCTTGATAAAGATATCTTTTATTTGTAAACAATGGTGTCCAAACTCCTCCAATGCCTCAATAACTCTTTGCATAACCTAGGCTTAAAGTAGATGAAATATCTAACTTAGCCTATCAAATGGAGCTTGATAATGAGACAAAATGATCAACACAAAGTTGTGGGGATAAATTTGCATTATAACATTACAAAAATCAAGCTTAAATATGGTTTTCATGTCCTCTCTATTTATATATTTTTGAGATTGACCAAAATGAATTATGACCATCTATCTTGAGATCAAGATGTGTGGCCAAGAATACATTAAATTTTGGAGGATAAAATGAATAAATGCCTTCATAATGATTTTGGAAGAAGGAAAATTAAAAAGGCATGGGAAGCTATGACTCATATATTTTATGCATTTATGGCCTAGGGATGCCTTTCCAAGAAATGATGTCATTAGCTAAAGCAGTTAATAGGAATCAATTTCTAAAAATAAATATTCAACAACTTCCATAGAAAATTCACTTAAGAGATTGATTTGGATTAATTAGACTTAAACAAGATTAATCAAAATTTATGAAAATCTTTAGAAATTGGCCCTCAATTAATCAAAATGGTTATAAAGTCATATTATTGGGTCATAATTTGACTCGGGAAGAATTAGAAGGCAATGTTAGATACATTAGAACCGTATTCCCTTTTAGGACATTGTCAACACATAATAACAAAGGTACATGATGTGTACTAACGAATTAGAAGAAAAGAGTGATCCATAACACAAATAGATGAAACCATAATTTTGACTCAAACTGAATTGATCAAAGTTAGGTATCACATAAAATGCATTTCTCCATTTAGGGATACTTTGACCTAAAATAGCACTTGTAAATGATAAGTTTAAACCATTTAGGATGTTTTAGTTATTTTTACCTAAAATGTGCATTTGAGTAAGATTGACAATTTTAACATAAATGGTATTAGCAATTGGATGTCTATAATCATTGCTTTTTTACATATCAGTAATTAAGAATGTACTTGGAGAACTTTTGGCCCAACATGATGATCAAGGTAAAGAACTTGTAGTCTAATATTTAAAATTTACATTGATGGATTATGAACACAATTATATGCCTATTGAGAAGGCATGTTTAGCTATGGTGTTCACTTCCTAAAAGTTGTGACATTATATGTTGAACAATAAAATAATTATCATCACTAATGTGGATCTTCTCAAATTTTTATTATCTAAAGCAACTCTCATAAGACATATGGCTAAGTTGGTCATGATCCTTAGTGAGTTTTATGTTGAGTATCAAAATTAAAAATCTATCAAAGGGCAGGTCATTATTGATCAGCTTGTAGAAGACCCTATTATAGACACTCAACCACTTAGATTTGACTTTCTAGATGATTCTATCATAACATTAGAAGAAGTGCAATGTGAACATGAATAATAAAAGTATTATTTTGATGGTTCCTTCACTTCTAGAGGATATAGAGTTATCATGCTATTGATTACACCATAATGGGATTTGATTCACAAAGAATTCCACATCAATTTTCATTGTAGAAACAATATGGCTGATTATGAGGCACTCATTGCAGGACTTCATCTTACAATTCAATGGGATATTCAACACTTGATGGTTTATGGTGATTCCTAATTAATCACCAATCAAACCACTGATCAATATCAAACTAGAGATGATAATATTGTGCCTTAATCAAAAATCATGGATAATTTCAAGGTTTATTTTAAATCTTTACATTTTGAACAAGATCCAAGGGCCAACAATAGATCTGTCAATGCAATGACAATAATTGGGTCAATGATATAGATTGATGACAACACTAAAGTGTATCAATTTTTGATTGAAAATATTATATATCTTGCACATATTATGCTAGTTTCAAAAAGGATATGCACCATTGTTGGTCCTAATCCCCCACCTGAACTGCCTTGGTTCCAAGACTTGTAATTACTTCTATGATCATGTCTTTCCATCTAAATTATCCAATAACTAATGAAAAATACTTTTTCATTGTCAAGCCCATTATACACTCCTTGGAAACATGATTTATTATAAAGGCTATGTTGGAATACTACTTCATTGTTTATCTTTAAGAGAATCCAAGGTAGCACTTAAGGAGGTCCATGAATTAATGTGTGGGTCCTAAACCAATAATTTAGTCTTAGATAAAAAAAACTTCTTAGAATAGGTTATTATTGTCAAAAAATGGAGAAAGATGCTTGTAATTATGTGAGGAAGTGTGTTCCTTATTAGTAACATGAAAATTTGATACATAGACCTTCCTTACCACTACAACTGATCATAACACCATGATCATTTTCTAGTTGGGGCCTCAATCTCATTGGGAAAATAAACCCCACATATTTAAATGGTCATAAGTACATTTTAACTACTATAGAGTAATTTAATAAGTGTATTGAGGCTATTCCTATCACTTATGTCATCAAGAAGTAGAATGCCAAATTCATTCATTAGCATATCATTTTTTGATATGGCATTCCAACTCACATTATATCTGATAATGGTAGATCATTTGTAAATAAAGATTTAAAAGACCTTTGTGAAAAATTTAAAATCATGCACAAAAAAACCAAACCATATAACCCATAAGGCAATGCATAAGTTGAGGCATCAAAAAAGACCATTTTTCCCATTTTAAATTAATTTGTCAATGACACTTCTAAATATTTCCTAGACTTTGGGCTTATCAAATAAAGCATATTGAAGATGACAAAGAATATAGAGTCTCAAGGTTTCAATAACTATAACTCCTTAATGGCAAGTATTTGGCTGCCTTAGAAAACTTGCAAGCCTATTAGAATAGATTATAGAGAAGCCACAATAAGCACATTCTGCTTCGAGAGTTTGAGATAGGTGATTTGGTCTTGAAAGAGAACCAGAAGAACACAAATATTAAACACAAGAAAAAAGGTAAGTTCCAACCTAATTGGTTGGGACCATATGTTATCATGGTGAACATGGATCAAAGGTATATTGAATAGCTACTCCAAATGGTGAAGAACTTCTAGAGCCTATGACCAATGTGCACCTTAATAGGTTCTATGCTTGAGAAATTTGAACTATTTTCTACATGACCTTTTAATTGGGGGAAACTTGTGTTTAAGTATTTTATCCTACTATTATATCTTGGACCATCCTTTCATGGACCATATTCCTTTTAACCTAATATGGACCATTCTTATTAGAACCATATTATTTTCATGACATTGGAAAGTGAAAGCTTTGAGCTGTTGTCACTCTAAACACATTTTATCCTAACCTAGACCATCCTTTTTTGGACCACATTCATTCTATACCATCCTCTTTTAGAACACATTCATTCTAGACCACTCTCTTTGAGAACCACATTCTTTTCATGTCTTAGGTTGTTTTAACTCAAACATTTTTATCGCTTGACCAATTATGATCATGATTATGACTCATATGCATTATGAACACATTCACTGTCAATTATACAAAGTAGATTAGCATGGAAAATATTTTAAAACTTATTTTACAAACAAGTGAACAAAAAATACCATAGTGTATGGTTTTTATCTGTTGTATGGTTCTTTAGAGAGCTCTCATGCTACACACTATTCTATTATTTTGTTGTTGTATTGTTAGGCATTGTTACCTTAACATGATCCTCACTCTCACCAATTTACAAACATGTGTCATTGTAGTTGACTTAGATATTATTGGAACCTCTACTCTTGGAAGAACATCTCATTGGTTAGTTGGTTCCCTTTTGTACATATTTTATACCAAAAGCACTCGAAATTATCTACAAAAGAACACAAAGATTATCTAATGCTTTTATATGTTATGATCTCCATAAACTTGCGATTTTACAAGTAATTATCCCATGATATTATGATTTTTAAAGACCATTGTCATTTGTCCTATTGGATTGCAATTGTGCACAACCATTCCCATCTTCCCATTTCTTCTATAACATTAATCACATTTTTATGATCATCTCCTTTTCTTCTATCCCATTTCCTAGAAGACTTACATTTGGCTTGATGTTCATATTGGATCTTACATCCATGGATATATGTAGACAACATCCACTTGTATTACACATTTAGAGTTATCTTGAACATCCCATTATTTTTCTTCTCTTCCCCCTTCTCTTCTATGTTGTTTCCCTATCACATAGGGGTAAAACCTTGTGTCCTTATTTCTATTACACTATTTTAGAAACAATTCATCTATTACACATTCCTGATTAACTTTTTTAAATTATACTAACTTTGGTTTTGTTTATGTGTGTTTATTTGATTTTTATTGGTGTTTTTTTGTGATTTCTTGTCTCTTCATTTTCTTTATTTTCTTTAGTTGTTTTCTACTTGCTTATTCTTGGTCTTTTATTTTCATATTTGGTCTTGTTCTTTGGTTTTTTTTCAACCTACATCTTAATGGTCCACATAGATCTTGATTACTCATATCCTGATCTCATGTTATTAAGTTGTTCTTGATTTATTTTTTAATATTCTTATTCCTAATTAAGTCTTGATTGTTCATATCTTGATTTTAAGCTAGGTTCATCTATGTTTTTCTTTTTCTTTGATTTTTGTTTGAATGTAAATAGTTGTAATTCTAGTCTTGGTCATTTTTACCATTATCCTTAGTTATAGGTATTCAAATTTCAACTAGTTTAGTGCAAGTAAAATGCCATGTTATAATTTCCTCATACTTATGATGCTTAATTTTATTTTGTTATAGAAAGAAATTTATGATTTAGTTCCAAGTCTCAATGTTGATGCAACTCTGATGATTATCTCTTAAGAACACTAATGAAACTAGGTACCCAAGGCTTATCTTACACTTGAATCTATGAAATATGTGCATCTCTTGGCATACATTATGAGTATAATCAAATATTGGTTAGTTTTATTCATTGCTCATTCCATTCTCTCCCACTTCTAGGTGAACTACACTTGTTTGAGGTCCTTTTGGACTATGTAGGTAGTGTTTAGATACATACTATATCTTGGGTTTGATCAACCATCTTCATTCTTATTATCATCTTTTTCATCAATTTTCACATCCTTGTATGCCTAGTTTCTTATGGCTTTTTCATTTATTAGACCATCACATCTATGTTTGCACCTGCTCATATTTAATCTATGTCATAGGTTATATCCTTGAAATATTGCTTACCAATTGGATCTAACGAGGCACAAAAGTTGGACCAACTATTGAATAAAATCATTCTTATATGGGAAAACCATTCTTTATCAATGATCCAAATTAACCCTATCGGGGAGAAATTATTTTATCACACGATCATATTGGATCTACTAGAGTGAATTATTATTTATTATATCTTCAGAGACATGATTGTTCTTTACTTTTAACTCCAATCTATATGGACTTTTAACCTTGTTATATCAATATTTTAGTGTTAAACTTGTCTCAGGATTGATCATTTTGTAAGCACTCAGCTTACACCCTAGCTTTGGGTGTGTTTAAAGTGTGTCTCTTATATTTTTGGATTGCATCTTTCCCATTAGCCCATACTTGGGGCCCATTATATTCTAATTATATTTTTCTCATTGATGGAATCAATGTGTTTAAGCATTAGTTTATCTATATTTAATTTATTCCATGGGTAAAAATTACTTTCTCTCTCCTTTTGAAAGTTCATCCTTCTCCTCCATCCCTATGTGTCCTCTTGAGGGGCCATCATGGTTCATTTCATTCCAATTTATTCTTGATAACTATTTTATTTTAAAATATGTTGATTCACCTAAATGTTTCACTATGCTTTCTCAAATAGGGGGAAAATGTAGACATCCAATTCCTAACACCATTATGTTGAAATTGTCAATCTTACTTGAAATTTTGTGAAACCACATAAATTTAGACAAAATCACTTAAACACACTAAATGGTTTCATCTTGTCATATACAAGTTCCAGTTTAGGCTAATGTATCCATAAATTGGGAAATGAATTTTATGTGATTATTAACTTTGATCAAATCATTTCAAATTAAAATGATAAAAATGCATTTCGATGTTCTAGATCACTCTTTTCTTCTAATTTAGAAGCACTCGACATGTGCATGTGTTATTTTGAATTGAAAACATCCTAAATGGGATAATAGTCCATAGACAAATAACATCTCCTTCTAATTCCTTTGGATTCAAATTATGACATATTAATATGACTTCCTGACTAGCTTGATTAATGAAGTGCACCAATTTCCAAAGAATTGCACTAAAATTGATTAATTTTTACATAAATTAAACCAAATTATGAGATTAAGTAAATATTCCATGAAAATTATTGGATGTTTATTTATTGGAAATTAATGACTATTAACTTCATCATCAAGTGAGTTCATTTTTTGGGTGGCATCCATAAGCAATAAATGTAACAAATATCAAGATTATGGCTTCCCATGCTTCTTTAATTCCCCTTACTCCCAAAGAATTATGAGGATATTTATGGATTTTATTTACATAATTGAATTAATTCATGGACACAAATATTGATCTTGAGATGGATGAGCATGGTTTATCCTAATCGATTTGGAAAATAAATAAATATGAGGGCCAAGGCCACTTTTACTAATCTTAATTTGTGTAAACTTATAATTCATGATTATATCTATAATCCATTTGAGTGTAGTATGATAATGTTTTATTTTCAATGGGATAACTTCATTTGATAGGCATATTAGTGATTTCATATCATGAGACTAGATTATACTTGGTGTTTTTGAGATGGTGGAGGAGCTTATTTTACACCATTATTGAAGACTTGAGCACCAAATCAAGGAGGAAAACATGATTGGAGTTACATATGGATGGTGGGATGCTCTTGGCAAGGTAATGTATGCTTGATTTCTTTCATTGAGTTGTTAATTATCATTTTCACACCTCATTGAATAAGATGGCCTAGATTGCTATTTCTAATGCATTTTTTGTGTTTTTCATGACTAATGCTTGATATAACCATCTTTCTAATCCATCTCTATAAGATGCACTGAGATAAACAATTTGTGATCTTCATAAGTTTCTAGGTTCACTTTAGTATTATTTTATATAAGGAGTGTAGAACCATCTTATAAAGTAGTGAGAAATGTTTGGTCCTGATCCTCTTCTTAGGATTCAAATTTTTTTTGAGAGATCCAAAGCTCAAGATAGTGAGAGGAATCTAAGTATATCAATTTAGGTAATGGATAATTAGTAAATATCTCAAAAAATTCAAGAGAAATATGCTCAAAGATATTATGTTGTTTAGAGGTGATAATAGCACTAAATGTAGATCTTGGACTTAGTGGACATTACACTTCCTATGGAGGTAAGCAAAATTCCCATCCAAGAGAACCTAAAATAGGTTTTCACTCAAGGGCTTGTCTTTTTCTCAACTTTTCCCCTGATTAATGAGTTCTTTAAAGAGGTTTTCACTTGAATATCTTGATGTTTCCTATTTATTATGACCAAGAAAGTTTTTCTACTTTGCAATGTAGGCAGTAGGGTCCAATGAGAAGTCTAATCCTTATTTTTGATTTCCAATTGGTAATACATCTCTATGGCCCATATACTTGGAAATAGACTCCACACTCTTAAATTCATCAAGGGGTAGAACAAAAACTTACTGGTCCAAATTTATGAGGTTAATATGGTGAAGGGTAAGGGGATAATGGTATTTTATAGTCATAATAGAATTGAAGTCAAATAAATTAGTGTTGGCTAGCTCATTTTAATCACTATAATGGGTTTCTATGTCATTTCTAGGAGTTTCTTCATTATTCAATAAAGATGAATCACTATTAAAATACATGAGGTCACCTCTAAGTGGTATAAATATGAGACATTGATTCATAGTAGGTTTAATAATTGATAATGGTTCTAGAATACCCTACTCTCATAGCCTTAGGCATTTTCATACATAATCTAGACTATACATAATGTGGTTAGGAATAGGTTACTTAGGATTCTAAAAATAATTTTAAAGGCCATTAGTATAGAGCTAATCTTATTCATTAAAGGCTTTCCAATCCTAATTCAGTGATTTTGTTAGTACAAATACCACTAGTGGTTTCTATGTGATCTTCTTCTGCCAAATCATGGTTGGCTTGTAAGTACTCTTAGAAGTTTTAGTTATGCCATAGGATTAAGGGAATTTGAGAAATTTTACAAAATGAAATGCTTATTTTAAATGATATGTCAAAAAGTCTACATCATCAATAATGAGATGGTTTGTGAATGTAATAGATTTTTCAAAGTGGAAGCAAGATAACTAGGGTCAATATAATTAGATTTGGGTGGTTTAGAAACTATTTCTCTGTTCTTCTTGTCTATAAATTCAGAGCTAGGACAATAGTTATAATTTTAGTATTAAACCTCTAGGTGTTTGTAATATTGATAGGGATGAAGATCAACATGAATGGTGACTTTAATTATTGAATGGGGAAATTTGAGGCATTGATGCAAGGTGGAAGGGACAATGCATACTTTGTGGATCAAAGGATGACCAAGAAGTAAATTATAAGGTAGCTCAATATCCACAACATGGTATAGGGTATCATGAGATATAGGACCAATAATTATTGGCAAGAAAATAGTCCATGAAGACTCTCTTTTGTCATTGTCATATGACTTGATCATGATTGATTCAAGTTGTATGTCTTTGGTAGTATATCAGAACTATTGTATTAGCATTAGTGACACTATTGAAGCATGAGTATTAATCAAGGCAATGTGTTATGTTATCAATCTAGTTTATTCTAGTGTTATAAGTCCTATAATGACCCAATAAATGTGATTGAATCATTAGGAAGATTTCTTTTGGTTTTTAATGGCCTTGGGAGAGTTTCGTACTAAAACACCAATTTGAATATTTGAAATGTAATTAGTATGTTAGTAGTCTTTTGAGTAGTTTTTGAGGAATGTCATATATTTTCAAATGTTGGTGTAAGTCATAAATGAGTATATTTAGGTTTAGATAAGGTTTTTTATGTACATGTCATGTGGAAAATGAAAAAATCAAGAATTTTTAATATAATGCCCTTTAGAGGGTAGTTCTTAATGAGGTAGTTATGCAAGAAAGTAGTTATCTCATATATATAACAAGTTTTGGATGAAGTAGAAGAGTATTTTAATAGAGATAAGTAAGTATGGAGTTTTAATAATAATTTATAGAAAGATAAGAGACAAAGGTATCAAGGAGACTCAGATAGGAAAATAAGAACTATGTATTTTATGTCCTTAAGGACTAAACAACCAATGTACATAAATAAAATTTAATAAAAGTGAAATGAATTAAAGAATTGCATTGTATCTCTATGTTCTCATTATTTAATGAATGAAAATTATGTGAGAATATTATTTAATACCTTGGATAATAAGCACGCTATTGTGAAGATGGTAAATAAAAAGTGTTTTGTAGGCATGTGATAAAGAATCCTATTTATACTCTATCAAACAAGTGACTAAAAAATAAAAAACCTATTAAGGTAATGTGTAAATAATGTATATATGATATTAAAATGTTTTAATTTGAATAATTTTTCATTTAATCATGTGGGTTTGTATTTTATTCCCATACTCATTCATTGTTTATATAAGTATATTGTGTACACACCCTATTTACAAGACAGAGTCAAGAAACTTGCTTGGATGATGGAATAATGAATGGTTTAGAGTTTGTTATGATCAAAGATAGAGTATAATATAAAATATATGGTGGATAACCTTGGATAAGTTTTTTAATAAATTTTGGTGAGTTAAATGTATAATTATCCCTATTCTAGTTTACACAAATAGACTGTGAGAACTATGTCCTATATAATTCAATGTTTGAACATGATTAGGAGGTAATACAAAAAAAATTAAGCTTTTAAAGGATGGAAAATAAGTGGAAAAACCATTTTTAGGTTATTATAAGTTTTTATAGTCTTAGAAGATCCATTTAAACCTCTTAGAACCCTCTTGGGTCTGAGTACTTATAGGAAACTCTATTTTAGGGTAAAACTCTCAAAATGAAATAAAAAATGTTATAACTAGTGAAAATGAGTGAATCTTGGTAGAATGTTATTGTTTTAAGGGTATATGGATATTTTCAAGGTTTTAGAGTAGTATATCCTTCATCCATATATATAAAGCTGATTGTGTTGTTGACAAGGATAAACATGCCTAATAAGGGCTAATTGGAGAGAAGAGGGAGTTAGAAAGATGTGAAGAGAAGAGTTAATACATGAAATTGTATGGAGAGATCAAAGAGATTATAGGGTGTTTGGTTATGTAATTGATTTTTCAAGTACTATTTTGTACCATTTGTACTATAAGAAAATTTCCAAAAAAAGGCTACCAAGAGTGAAGGGAGGTTGAAGGTTTGAACATATAAGAAGACACTTTATATTGTAAGTGAGTGTGAGTTGCTATGAAACAAGTTGGTTAAGATTAATATAGGCTATCCATGTGGAAGATAGTCAACCTAAACCTAGTTTAAGAAGCCAAGTGATTTGGTCAAGGAACCTATAGCTTAGAGAAGGCTTTGTATTTGAAACCAATGAAAAAGAGTGAGTAGGTGACTAGAATGAGGAGATGAATGGTGTAGTGAGAGTTTTATGGTAGTTGTAAAATCAAGATAGAGATGGAATTCAATAAACCAAGTCCCTAAGGTCATTGCATGAGAATAATATCAAAGATCCAAGTCATTAAGGACATTACATGAGAATGATATCAAAGAGTTGACAAAAAGAGGAGATTATGAAGATTGAATGCATGAGTTGGAGAATATAATTATGAGAGTGGGTCATAATAGAGAATGAAAAAGTCTCTAAATCAACTATGTTCAACCCTAAACCATTGTTTATAAGCACCTACTTGATTTTATGATGGGCTATAATGATTTAAATGTTCAAGGGTTTATTATGGCTCAAACCAAGGGAAGACATATCTCTTTGATCAAAAGTAAGTTGTTGGATTAGATATAGATTCCCCAAGAGTGTCTAAAATTTGTCAGGCTTGTATCTTTGGGAATAATGGACTGCTGAAGGAAGTCATTTAGTATAGCTTTTTGGACTTTTGACGTATGTAAGAGATCAAGAATGGAAATTTGTATAGATATTTTACGAAATTGGTCCCAAATACTATATGTATTTTCAATGAAAGGATGAGAGGGTTTGACTTTGGCTGGTATAATGCTTAGTTTAGGATTAGAAGGCACAACTTTTAGATTTGGTTCAGTGTTGGAAGAAGGCAAAGGGACTTAGAGGGTGACTCTCAAACATCTAGTTATTATTGTGAAATTTTGAGTGATCAATGAGTCATTATAATTAGAATAAGTAGAAGGCACAAGGTTCACATTTAGATCATTATGACAATAAGGTGATGGACCTTGAAGAGTAAATCATGATCATCTAGTTACGATTGCATAATTTTTAGTCACCAAAGAGTCATTACAATTAGAAGAAGTGTTGGTGGTCTAGAAATAGTTACCCATAGAAATTGAGGCATAATATAATTATTTAAACTTGGTATGGAATTAATTGAAGAAGAGGGTGTCAACCATAAAATAGGGGGACCAACACTTTGAGAAGCACTAAATAATTCATGGGTTTTGATTATAATGGTGGTTATGTTATAACCTAGGATATTAGTTTGGGTATTATGATCTTGATTATGATTATGTTGATTGGCTTTCTAGTCTTGTCCTTGTTGATGTTGGCCTTTACCTTGATTTTGATTATTTCTCTATTATCATTGATTATGTTTAAAAAATGGGTCTTTATAGATACTAATGTATTTATTTATATCTTGTATTGTTTGTTTCACTTCAATTTCACCACTTTCAATCAAGTCCTAAAAAAGATGTCTTAATTCTATGCATTGATAAATGGCATGATTGATAACAACATGGAAATTACAAAACTCATCTTATTAATACCAATCAAATTCAGGTTGATATTATAGAAATAACTTTGGTATAGGAAATATAATCAAATTGGTTACCACTAGCTTCTAAAATACTACCTCAATAGGTTATCCCAATTATTTGAATGGTCTATACTTGTTAAACGCTCTGTGTGGAGGTGTTCTTTGTAAATTGGTTGGTAGATTGGGTTTTATATTTGGATATAGTAGAGCCTACACCATTTGCACATGTATCAATTTTATCACTCCATTTCCCACCATGTTCTTATTCTTCTTAAAGACTCTAGGTTTCTCTATAGTAAAGTTTAAATAATTGGTTGGGTCTGATTTGATGTTTGACCATGAGAATAATTTTTTACAAGGTCTCTAGTAATAAGTGTCTTTTTAATCTACACTCCCTTCTCAATAATTTATTAAAATTTGTTGTCATAAGAGAGTATTATATTTTTAGATACTTTAGGGTGAATATTTTATGCAAAGATATCATCTAACTACTTGTTTGGTAAATTATGTTGAAATTGACTAGCTATACTCTCCACCATTGTAGTAGGTATGATGCAAAGATTTCTCCATAACTTTGTTTTGCCTTGAATAAGTTAGACAATATGTTGGGATATTTATGGTATATGTGTTTTCATTGATGTCAAGTGGCATTGGTGATGACAAAGTGGTCTAACAGGTCAAAGTGATGGAACATGGTGGTCTAATGTACTTAGAATAATGTGATACTTGCAAGGGTGTGCATGGGTGTCCTAGGTGGATGTTATATATATGAATGGAGCTTGGTATGATGAATTTCTAATGATTTTTGATGTGTTATATTATAAAGTTTTGAATTCATGTGGCCTTCATGAGGTATACAATCTAGTTTGTACCTTGTAGGCTTGATCTTGCATGATCACCTAAGGGTTCTTGAGTGCTTTGGCTTATGTTCCATGATATGGAGCTTAGTGTGCCTATAATATGTATTTTTTAAATGTACAGGGTGATAATAGTTCATATATATGGTTTTAAAGAGGTGGTAAGTGGTCTATAACATAGTTTTGCCATTGGCCTAATTGGCTTAAATGGGCTTGTGAGGCCTTATGAAGGGTCAATGAGTGATTTTAGGGTGTTTGAACTTATATATAAATGGGACATTATTAGATAGGTGTGTCAAAGTCTATTAGCCAAATTAGAGGTTTTTAGATGAGAGATAAGGTTAGAAATGACTTCATGTGCTTCAGAGGGTGCTTGAATGGTGTATTTTGAGCTTGAGAGGAAAATTCTCATGTTCATCAGCTCATGTAGAATTTGCATTGGTATCTTATCGTTTTGGATAATTTATGAGGGTTAATAATAAGGTTTTACAATAATTATTTCATAAATTAAGTTACTATTGTTTATTAATGATTACTAAGAAGGTAAGCAAGTTTTTATGTGTAAAACCCTAGTCTTAGACCCAATTGGAAAGATTTTGCTTTTAGGTTCTAAAAAATATGGTTTATGGTAAGGATTATTATTTGATTTTTTATATGACTAATATAGGCTTATGAGGATGTGTTTGATAAATATTTACTATTTATGGGTCCCTTAGGAAAGTGCTTCTTAATAGTATTTTTGATATTGTGAGAGATTTTTGAAAGTAACCAGGGAAAAAAATGGGTGTGAGATGAATCTTATGAATTTATTAAAAAATTAATTGAATTTTTTTAGAATATTCATTTATCTATGAAAAATTTATAGGTCCTCAAAGTTTCCTAGTTGATATGAAGGAAAGGATGAGATGAGTGAAAAAAACCAATTAGAGTGAGAAGTGGGATTGGATGGCCTAATTAGTGAGTAGGGATGGGTCTGAGAACTTGGAGGTGATTTATGTGATTTATGAACTCTATCCATGAGAGTATTATTTTTCTTAGTCACTTGGAGATTATTGAATGGTTGACTCATAGTTGACCATGATGGTTTTGCTAGCAAAAGGAACTCAGTTTGGATGTTTGAGTTTGCTTACAAGGCAAAGGGTTAGATAAAGTATTCTTGAGGATTAGAGAGTATTAATGAATTATTGAATATATTATGTAGTGTTTTTTAGGGTTTAACCAATCTCCTATTGGTCAAACATAGTCACACAAGTGGAGCTATGCTTTGTTTATGAGGTGTTTGTGGCATGAGCTCATGGTATGGTATAGAAAGCTTGTGCAAAGAATCATGGCTAACCTTGGGAGAAAAATAATTCTTCCTAAAATTTCTAAAGATATATGACCAACCATAATTGAGAGTGGTATATATACAAGATGTTTTATACCCTTTTTAGGAGGTGTGTGTCAAGCTAGACAAACAAGTATGTATTGATGTTTGAAGACCTTGTGCGAAGGTTGTTGGAGGTCTTGGTGATCAATGTTTATATGAGATTGGTTAGAGAAAAAATTTGTTAGATTTAGCATAATTTTCATATTCTATTGATTATTTTTACTATATTTATGAGTGCATATTTTAATATGAGCAAAAGATTTGTGAAGGGGTTATTTACTTGTGTTGAAGAGATAGCTTGGTGTTGGTGACTTGTGTGGAGTTGAAGACTTGGATAAGTGTGTTATTTTAGGGTTTATCTATCATATTTGGAAGCAATTAGAGTTTAATAATTGTTCATTTGATAGTTTTTGTGTTGGTTCTCAACATCTTAGGCAAGTTGGTGCTCCTTATGCAGTGGGTGCTTCACTAAAGCCTCATGTTTTTGATCATATTATAAGACTGTAGTCCATTTGTTTATAGACTTGAGAGTGGGTTTTTTATCCCACAAGGTTTTCCCATATAAATATTTTCGTAATGGTTACATTCATGTTTGTTATTTGATTCATCTATCTTGTATATTAATGTGATTGGTTAATTAGCTTGAAGAGTTGGGAATTGAATTGCATTATTGTTAAATATTGATTCAACCCCCGCTCTTAGTGGTGTGTACCTCTATAAATTGGTATCATAGCTGGTCCTTTTGAGGTTTAATAGCTTGAAAGGTGATTTTAAGGTACAATGGAAAGTCAAGGTATGCAAGGTGGTTTCTCTTCCAAATAAGATCCATTGTTGAATGGTTCTAACTATGCCTTTTGGAGTTCAAAGATGTACAATTTTATCATAACTCTAAGATTTGATGTTTGGTAGATTGTTGTTGATGGATATGTTATTCCTACTAGTTCTCATAGTAGTGTTGTTGATACCAAAATATTTGAATGCAATTCAAAGGCTATGAATTTTATTTCTAGTGGTCTATCAAAGATTGTGTTCACAAAGGCTATTCATTGTCAAATAACTAAGGAAATGTGGACCAAGTTATAGACAATCTATGAAGGTGACTCAAAGGTTAAACTAGCCAAATTACAAACTTTTAGAAGATATTTTGAGAGCCTCAAAATGAAGGAGGAGGATTATGTGGTTTCCTTCTTAAATAGAGTAGATCATGTTGTCAATATGATTAGAGGTCTTGGAGAAGATCTCAAAGAGGATGTTATTTTTAAAAAGGTGTTAAGATTTTTATCTTACAAGTTTGACTCTAAGGTATCTACAATTGAGGAAATTCAGGATCTTACATAGATGAAGATAGATGAGCTTTATGGATCTCTCACTACTTATGAGATGAGGATAAATGAATACAAGACTCCTAAGAAGGATGTTGCTTCCAAAGTAGAGAACAAGCCTAAAGAAAAGAAGACATAAAGTAAGGGGTCTGAAGGAAAAGATTATATGTTAGATAATATATTTGATGATGAATTAATTGATTTATTTATAATCAAGATGAATATTAGATCAGGTTAGTACATATGTAATATTCCTTTTAAGTTCTTCAACTATGGTAAAGTAGGTCATTTTACAAGAAAATGTCCTCACAATCATAAGAAAGATGAGGATGAGGATCAAGTAGAAGGTAAGAAAGGTTTTAGGTCTGATAGAAACAAGAGATAATTAAATAATTTTGATAACAAAAGTAAGTTCTATAAGGACAAAAGGATTCCATACAAAAATATGGATGATAGTGACTCAGAAGTAGGCTATGACAGTCAATCTAGTAAAAATCATAATGAAAGTGAAGCTGAGGATGATGAAGTCATTTTGATGGAAATAAAATCAAATGATGAAGGTGATTATTCATATCAAATTGAAGGAAACTAGAGTGGATCAGATGAAGAAGATGAGGAAGACATTCCAAACTATGAGAGCAAACTAAAAATTTCTCTTAAAGATTTGAAATTTAAAAGAAAGGTATGTAAAGGTTTGAAGGACAATTTGAAAGACTGTGAAGTTTAATTCAATATTTTTGAGGCTAAGATAACTAAAAATAATAGGGAGCATGAAGGAGAAATCATGTTCTTGAATTCTAAATTAGAGTCTATATCCTGAAGCCTAAAAGGTAAGGAAGAAGAGTGTTCCAAGTTGATTACAAAAAACAAGTTTTTGAATGATAAATTGGAGAAAGCTTTGAGTAAGGCTAAGTCTTTTTCCAAGAATGAAAAAGCATAAATAATCTTGACAGTTTGTTGAAGAATCAAATTTATTGAAGTGATATAACATGTTTAGGTTTCATTGTGAAGCCATTAGTAGTATCTCAAGTAAAGTAGAAAAGCATTGAAGAGAAGAAAGACAAACCTGCAAAAATCAATACCCAAGTTGAGGGTGTTAGCTCCAACAAGTTAAGACAACCTAATGCCATAAAACATTTAAACTTTAATGGATATTGTCATATTTGTCATGAGTCTAGTCATAAGGCCAATGATTTCAAGATGAAGGCTAAGAAAATCAATTTGCCTAATCCTATGAATGAGATAAAATGCTTCAAGTGTTTGAAGATGGGACATTTAGCTAATCAATGTCCAAAGAAGATAAATCAAGGTGAGTTTGCTCCTAATAAAATACCATGTTTTAATTGTCAAAAGACTAGTCACTTAGACAAATTTTGTCAATATAAAAGAAGTATTGCATGTTTTGATTGCAATGGATCTAATCATATTTCTAAATTTTTAAATAAAAATGGGTTTCTTAATCAAGTCAAGACCAATTAGGCTCTAAGTTTTCAAGAGAGGAAAGACAAAGTCTTATAGAGGCCAAAGGAAGAAAATAATGCAATAGTTGATATGTATATAGATCAAGATTATGTGTTTTCCAAGATGGAGAGTGATTTTTTCATTGAATAATTTTGATTATATGCTCATGTTTTTAATGAAGAGATCAAAAATAATGAGAAGTTGAAGAAGGAAGACAAAAATAGCCTTAAGATAAGTATGGATTATTATTCAGTTATAGATGATGATATTTCCTATATATATCAATCATTTATAGACCTTGAAAAGATAAATTTAGTTGATAATATAGATCAAGACATTGTGGCATCATCATTTATTTCCTATTAAATTTTGAGAGAGGAGGAGTAAATTTCAAGAATAGAAGAGGTAGTCATAGGCAAGTTAAAGAAGAAAAAGAAGAAGGATAAGACGATGTTAACCAATGAGGAATAAGAATATGAGAAGATGTGTGCGACTCCATGATTCAAACTATTCTAAAGTAGTCTTGAGGGATTGGAGGTCTCTATCTATGCTTTATAAGAGACTCTTGTAGGTGAAGAAGTAAGATTGTTTGATCAAGAGGTATGTTCAGGTCTCCTGGTCTTAAAATGTCTTTTTGATCAATTTTTGATGCCTTGGTTGAATGATGATTTAAAGGAGAAGGAAGAAGTGGCTTGTATGAGGTCTTGAGTAAGATTGTCATGAGTTATTCTTAGGTGGTTTGAGGTCTTGATATGCTTATATGTGTGTTTTATGGTCAAAAGTCTGAGTTGACCATTTTTGGCAGTGATGATTGCCTAGAAAGTGCCAAGACAACTCATATAGTGTTATAAGATGGATACGAGGTTGTTAATAAGTGATTAAAGTTGGTTTTGGTATTTCAAAGGAATAAATATCATTTGTAAATGTTGATGAGGTGCTCAATTGTGATTTTGACCATTTGGTCAAGGTGCCTGCTATTGATATTAGTCTGTATGCCCAGAATGCTTGGTTTCAAAGGTCATTTGAATAATGAAGATATATCATGAAATTTTTTATGCTAAATAAGGTTTACACATGTGTTTGAGACATTCTCTAGGTGGTTTCATAGGTTTTTGAATCCTTTTGTTCTAGGTTGTGCATTTTGAGTGGTCATTAGCTTCTATTCTCAAGAGCTTGTGTTTGGTGGCTTAAAGGAATTCATGGTTCCCAAAGGTGTGGAGGATTTAAATTTGGAATGGTAATGAGTTTTTTTGGTCTCCAAGTGTGCTATATATCTTAATTTTCTACATTTACCAAAGGTTGACTTTTGACCAAATGTTACTTTAAAGGCCTAATGATTTAGGCATGTTTGGAAGAGTGGTCAAACTTTGGATTTGGAGGCTAGAAGCTTCAAAAGTATTTGAATGGGTCAAATGGGTATTTTAATAAACTTTTAAAATGGTCTAGACATGAGTATAATTCATTTTATTCAAGTTTTAGCTCACTAGGAGGCCTAATTAGCCAGTAGGCTAAAGAAGGAAGTATGCTAAGAATGATGAGTTAGAAGCTCATTCTAGGCATGTATAAGGGGGAATTATAGTGGAATTTATATATGGAATTTCATGGTTTGAAATGATAATTGAAGAGTTTTTTGAGGTCTTTAATGGCTAGATAGGGTTACAAGGAGTCCATGTAGGCCTAGTGAAGAAAATGAAGATTTTTGAGAAAATTTTCAAAATAAGGTTGGAATTTTTAGTTATATTTGATCATGTTTTCCTATTATAATTATGTTTTAGGTATGGTGGTGTGATTGAAGTGCCTTTGGTGGTTTGCAGGGTGTCTTGATTGTAATGGTATGTGAGCTTGCATAGTGTTGTGGTGCTCATGTTGCTGTTTATGTTGATGGTAGCTATTATAGGAGATATTTTAGGTTTGCATGGGTTGTGTATACTGATAGGGATCCTTCAAAGTGGATTAGGGTATTAGGGGGAGCAATTTTGCTTTGTAAATTAGTGATAGGTCCAAGGATCTTAATGGTTTTATAGCAGTTTATGAGTGAGATCATATTCAAAGGGGGATTTGTGCCTATTTGAAGTATGAATGGTCCATTTTCAGAAGATTTCCTATAGGTTAGCATGTTTTCATGAGTTTCCTATAACTCATTTGCTTATTTTCTATGGTGCCTAGTGTTGAAAAGAGTCCACTTTGTCATTTTGGCAAAGGGGGAGAGAGAAAAGGAGTATTCCCATCAATGAAAAAGGGGAAAGTTATTTGGATATTGATGTTATATGTGTTCTCATTTATTTAAAGTGGAATTGGTGATGAAAAAGTGGTATAATAGGTTTGAGTGATGGAACATGGTGGTCTAATGTACTTAGAGCAATGTGATACTTACTAGGGTATGCATGGGTGTCCTAGGTGGATGTTGTATATCTGAATGAAGCTTGTTATGATGATATTTGAATTGTTCCTAATGTTTAATATTCTCAATGGTTGACTTCATGTGGCCTTCATGAGGTATACAGTTTAGGTTGTACCTTGAACGCTTGATGTTGTGTGATTGTCTAAGGATTCTTGAGTGCTTTGGCTTATGTGCCATGAAATAGAGTGTAGTGTGCCTAGAATATGTATGTTGGACATGTATATGGTGCTAATAGGTTATATAGATGGTTTTTAAGAGGTGGTGAGTGGTCTTTAAGATAGTTTGGCCATTGGCCTTGTTGGTTTAGATGGGCTTATGAGGCCTTGTGAAGGGTTAATGAGTGATTTTAGGGTTTTTGACCTTATATCTTCATAGGATATGATTAGAGAGGTTTTATTATAGTTTATTAACCAATTTATAGGTTAAAATATGAGATATAAAGTTATAAATGAATTAATGTGCTTCAAAGGGTGCTCAAATGGTGTATTTTGAGCTTGAGAGGAAAATTCTCACATTCATCAACTCAAGTATAATTTGTATGGGGAGATAATACTTTTATATAAGTTTAGGAGGGTTCATAAGAAGGTTTTTAAATCACTATTTCATGTATTATATTCTTATTCTCTATGCATGATTGCTAAGAAGGTAACCAAGTTTTTATGTGCAAAATCCCTAGTCTTAGACCCAATTGGAAAGATTTTGGTTGCAGGTGATAAAAAATATGGTGAATGGATAGGATTATTATTTTAGGTTGTAGAGGAATCCTATATTATTTTTAAGATGTGCTTTATCAATCTTTACTATTTGTGGGTTCCATAAAAAAGTGCTTCTTAACAATATTTTGGATATTGTGAGAGGTTTTTGAAAGTAACCATGGGAACAAGTGGGTGTGAGATGAATATTATGACTTGATTATAAAAATAATTTAATTTTTATAGAATATTCATTTCTCTATGTCAAATTTCTAGGTCCTCAAAGTTTCATAGTTGATATGAAGGAAAGGATGCCATGAGTGAAAAAGACTAGTGAGAGTGAGAAGTGGAATTGGAAGGCCTAATCAGTGATTAGGGATGGGTATAATATATTAGAGGTGATTTATTGGATTTATTCCCCATATAAATGAGATTTTTATTATTCTTAGTCACTTGTATATGCTTTAATGGTTGACTCATAGTTGACCATGATGGTTTTGCTAACAAAAAGAACTCGGTTTGGATGTTTGAGTTTGTTTGTTGGGTAGATGGTCAGATCATGTATTCTTAAGGATTTTAGAGTGTTTATTACTTATTTAATATATTATATAGTGATTTTTAGGGTTTTACCAATCTCTTATTGGTTAAACATAGTCACACAAGTGGATCTATGCTTCATTTGTGAGGTGTTTGTGGCATGAGCTCATGGTATGGTATAGAAAGCTTGTGCAGAGGATAATGGCCAACCTTGGGAGACATAAATAATTATTCTTAAAATTTTCTAAATAGATATGTCTGACCATAATTAATATTGATATATATACAAGATGTTTTATGCCCTTTTTAGGAGGTGTGTGTCAAGTTAGACAAACAAGTATGTGTTGATGTTTGAATACCTTATGCAAGGATTGTTGGAGGTCTTGGTGACCAATGTTTATATGAGATTGATTAGAGAAAAATTTCATTAGACTTAGAATAATTTTATTATTCTATTTATTATTTTTTCTATATTTATGAGTGCATATTTGAATATGAGCAAAATATTTATGAAGGGGTTATTTTCTTGTGTTGAAGAGATAGCTTGGTGCTAGTGACTTGTGTGGAGTTATAGATATGGAGAAGATTTTTATTGTAGGGTTTATCTATTATATTGAGAATCAGTTAGATTTTAATAATTTTTCATTTGATAGGTGTTGTGTTGTTGCTCCTTGTGAAGTGGGTGCTTCACTAAAGCCTCATGTTTGTGATCATCGTATAGGACTATTGTCCATTATTTTGCAAACTTGAGAGTGTTTTTTCTTCTCCATGAGGGTTTACCACATAAATATTTGTGTAATGGTTACATTAATTTTTGTTCTTTTATTCATCTATCTTTCATATTGATGTGACTGGTTAAGTAGCTTGAAGAGTTTGGAATTGAGTTGCATTATTTTTTAACACTGATTCAAACCCCCTGTTAGTGGTGTGTACCTCTATCACACTATTAAATCATGTTAAATGTTGTAATATAAATGGTTGAAAAAATTATTTGATAGATCATTCTAATATATCATCGATCCCTTAGGTAATTTGAGGATCCAATCTAGAGTATGTCTAACCAAACTACATGGAAACAAATAAACACTATTGTAGGGTGCCTCTTAGCACAATAAAAAAAATATTGAATGTGTTCTCGAGGGTTCCCCTTCCCTTTTTATTTATCAAACTTGGGTGACTCAAAATGAGGTGGAAAGGAGACTTGAAGAATGCTTAAGACAAATAGATAAGGGCATATCTCATCAAACTTATATTTCTTAATTCGGTTGTTTGTCTCAAATCTTGAGACTATTTCCTTCATCAAATTCCAATCTTTCATGTTTGGTGCCTTCATTTTTAAAATTTAATTTTATTGGGTAGGAATATAACCCCCATGCATAGTCTTATTATGGATATGAATCCTTTGTCTAGAATTTTTGTTTTGGTTTACCCTTTGATTTGAGTATGTATAACATTGATTCCTAGCTATTTGATATTGATTCCTTAAAATCTATTGCTATGAGCTATAGGTAATATGTTAATTTTAGGTCACCTATTGTCTATTCCCCAAAGGGAGTTGTCATTGCTTGTTTACAAGGGGAACATTTCAGGATGAACTTGCTAAAGTGTTTTGTAAGACACCCCAATCTATAATGAATCCTTTATTCCTTATTGTCATGAAAGAGAAAGAGTCTCATAATGGTTGAAGAAAGTATGATCCATATTAGGTGAAACATGTTGCAAAGTGTCTATAAGTTTGTTCTATCCATGAGAAGACCCAATGTCTACCATAGATGTAGGATCAACGAAATCATGTTAATTTTGGTCTATCATTTTTTATTCCTTCTTAAAATTTATATTATTGATTGAAGTCATAATTAGAGAATATCTTAGGTTTGTGACAAGTTAGACATCATATCACTAAATAATTTTCTAGATCTTGGTAGTAAGATCCTGATTAGTTGAGCAGTACTCTTCAAGCTATGCTTTTACTTAGCTAGTAGAAGTAACATTGGATTTTATGACACAAGTAAGAGTTTTCTCTAGCTGTTACTCCTCTACTTAAATAAGCATGTGAAATTGTTCCATTAAGAAATCTAGTGGAATTTGATCTCTCAATTATATTAACTTGAGAAGAGATTCATCTTTTTCATATATAGGTTGTTGTTCATAATAATCATGTTCAGATCTTAATATCATTGGGATATAATCAAACATGATAGATTATTATTCTCCATTATATTAATGATCTTCCTCATAACTACAGCCATAAGATATCCCACTACGCGTATACCTTTTCATGTTTGAAGATGTTTTTGCTAAATTTTCTACATGTTTTGGATTTTGGTTTTACAAATGTTTAAAAGGTATGTTTTGACTCTTCAATCAAACAAAAACAATGTAAAATGAGACTATAATTATAAGGGAATGGTGTGACTCCACATAATCATAAGAAATAAGTTTATAGACTACTCAACCTTGGTTGGTTGAAATATTTAGTTTAGAAGATGGTAAAATATATATGGGAACTTAGGGTGTAGGCTAACACATGAAAACCTAAGTTCAAAGAATGTGAATACCATAAAAATATAACCACAACTTTTGTGGGTTATTAGTATAAAACTAGAATAAGACCTTCTAGATCAAGAAGCTTATGATGCAAAAAAACAAACTTATGATGTGAATTAACACAAGAAATACTAAGTATAAAACCCAAAACAAATGGGCATCACAATGAAAAACCATGGAAAATAAAGTCAAATGGTCCAAGAACGTAGAGCGTAAGTGTATGAAAAATGACCTAGCTCAAAATACAAATAGAATAGGTAAGTATCTAGACAAACGACCTCTAAACCAAATGGAAATTTCACCCAAGTTACTTAAACAAATCATAAAATGTGAACCACCCAACCCCAAGTTATAGGAAAGAATCCAATGTAGACCAATCACATTTTGTATTAGAACTTAGAAAGGTGAAATTTTGATTTTGGATTTAAAATACTTTAAGATTTTGTAAGTGATAAATAGTCTAGACTCAAATGAACAATGTAATGATACTTTTGGGAAATAACAACATAAATGATTTGACTCAAATTTGAAAAGGCTAAAAATGTTTTGAATTTGACCAACATAATGACTCTTTGTTCAAAATAAATGGTGTATAACAAATGTTTGGTTTTTGGACGACAATAAAATCAATAAAGTGTACATCCTATCTAAGAAACCAACAAGGTGGCTTCATACTCTTAGATTTTATCGATATACCCCTTATTGAGAGGAATTAAGTTGTAAATCTAATAAATTTAGATGCAAATGAAAAGTAGGTTTTTAAGGCCCCCTCTTCTCTTAAGAGAAAATACAATGACATGGAAATTTGGGTTACTTGCCCTGCACCAATAGTACTCCATAGTAAATGGGGTTTTACTAAAAACTATAAGTATCACAAGAACAAGAAAATCAAAGTGTACATCCTATCTGAGAAACTAACAAGGTGGCTTCATACTCTTGGATTTTATTGATATGACCTTTATTGAGAAGAATTAAGTTATAAATCTAATAAATTTAGATGTAGATGAAAAGTAGATTTTTAAGGCCCCCTCTTCTTTTAAGAGATCATATGGTGACATGGAAATTTGGGTTGCTTTCCTTGCACTAATAGTACTCCACAATAAATGGGGTTTATCTAAAAACTATAAGTATCACATGATCTAAATGGTCACATATGTGTGATTAACACTAGGGCACAACACATCATTTAGCTCTTAGTTAATCAAATTCTTGTAAAAATGTCTTGTTCTTTTTACAACCACTACATCTATCAATTACTAAGTGTAGTGTGATGTATAGGTTAAGCCATCATTCTAAGGTTGGTTTTACTAATGAAGCTTGTTTAACCACTCAAAAAATCATCCCAATAAGTTAACCTCAATTCATATACACTGACATGGAGTGGGGTTTAAATGATGTCAGGAGATGAATTACTAAGTCAATGCTTCCTTAAGGAACCTATGAGGATGTAATGAAATCCTACCCACAAGCCAAGATGCAAAGAATAAAAAAGTAGGGCTTTAAGGTCATTTTAGGATCAACCAAATCACTTATATTTTAGGTAATGCCTTTATTAAATTCCTTCCATGCTTGGACTAAGTAATAAAATAAATAAGTGAATATTTGAAACTATTTTAACCAACAACAAACAAAAAACTAAAGACTCATAATAGTCCTTAGCTATGATGATTATTTATTTTAAGCTTAAATCCAAATGTGATTGAAATGTTTCTTTATTGTTGTAAAAAATAAACTGGTGAAGTGTCTTAAACCTAAAAAATAGAGTTTTAGAAGTCTATCAAGGGGTGTAGGATGTCAAACTAAACTTGAAATTTCTATTTTAACTCTCTATAATTTTGACATAGGGTGATTCTATCATTTTGTAGAGTAATTTCACCATTCAAAAAGATGATTATTACATTCCTCAAGATGAACCCATTATTACATAGAGACATAAATATACTATGTGGCAATTCCACCAATTACCAGGGTGATATCACGAATTAGCGTGGGCATCTCACTAATAAACAAGGTGAATTTACTAAAATGATATAAATGAAACAAGGTAGTTACCTCTAAAGTTGGTCTAGGAAAATCTTCTTGATCTTTAGATGACCTCACCTTTCTATAGGTTGATTTTGATAACATTCAAATCAATCTCACTATTTTATAAAAACACACAAATAGAGATAGAAAACACAACAACCAATTTTGTCATTTATGTGGGAGACCTCTTTGTTACTCAGGGTGATCTCATAGTTCTACAAGGTGATCTAACTAATGTTCAAGTCAAATATTTTGATTGTAGGTCAATTATGTTATTTGGTCTAGAAATCATAAAACATGAAAATTATAAAAATTAGGAGAAAAATAGCCTCAAAAGAGGTTTTGAGTGCTAAATTATAAGGATAAACTAATACATGAGATGTGTAGTCCTATCGAGCATGCCAAAATGTAGAATATGATTATAAAATGCATTATCTCATGCCTTAGTAGAGAAAAACCTAAAATAATCATAAATCACTAAATTATTAAGCGTACTCCCTCAAGGGATAGTGTTGATGAACTCAAGGAACTAATTCCAAAATTAAGATAATGTAACACCTCCCAAGTAGTGACTCTCATTTAAAAATAGTCAATAAGTGTGATTATGCATAAATTTGGTGCTCTAATTCTTCATCAATGTAGTGTAGTGTGCACCTCCATCATATCTTAGCTCACCAATGGCTCTTGGATCCTTGATTTGTCAATTGGGAGAATGATTGAAGCTTACCTAGAAATATTCTTGCATAATAATGTTACTCAATTGAATCTTGTTTGAAGGGATTTTTGCATAATAAGTTTACACAAAAATAGCTTGAAATTTATGGTCTTGGCTCACTTATTTATAATTTTTTTGAAATTTGTAGGATCAACCATGACCATCCATCTTGAAATCAAGATGTGTGACCATGGATTGATTCAATATTGTACGAACAAGTAATAAATATGGTCATTAATATTTAGTGGAATGGGGCATTAATAAGGCATGGGAGATCTTAATCTTGATACTTTATTCCATTAATTCTTTGTGAATGACACCCTTGTGATGATGTCATGAGTGATGCAAATTTGAATAATGATTTTCCACTAAATAGACATTCATAAAAAAATCATGGAATTTGCACTTAAGCATCTAATTTACTTAGGTGACTTTAACTAGTTTTCTATAATTCTTTGGAAATTGTTTGCACATTTAATCAACCTAGTTAGAAATGTCATTTTACTAAGTCATAAATTGACTAAATTATAACTAGAAGAAGATGTTAGTTTTGTATAGGGTAACACCCTAGTTAGGCTATTATAGATGTGAATTAACACATGCATATAATGTGTGAAACCAAATTAAAAGGTTTTAGTGGTATAGGATGTCATTTTTCATGGTCATAATTTGACTCAAAGTGAATTGGGAAAATATAATGATTTTATAAAATGCCTTGCTCCAATCAAGGATTAATAGATAAGAATCAACACCTATATCTGACATGTGTGGATGAATTTGAGTTTTTTAGTGATTTTGGTCTAGATTGTACATGGTTGTAATATATCATTTAGATTTGCAATTTTACCACAATAGTGATAATAATTAGATGTCTACACCTTCAATGAAAGTAATTGACAAAAAATGGGTTTTTGGCAAAAGTGTTTGGCTCATGTAGGTCTTTGAGTAAAATTTTTAGGTCTTTACTTTGGATCATCTTGGTATTTGGAGGATTTTTTTGGAAAGACAATTTAGTGAAAGTAATTGACACAAAATTGGCCTTCAGTGAAAGTTTTCATCTCATCTAGGTCTTTGGTGAAATTATTTAGGGTTTTTCTCTAACTCATTTAGGTCTTCAATAAAAGTGTTATAAACTTTTATTCAAGAGATTCATTCACCTTGAAAACAATATTTCAAAGCTATATCCTAAATCCTAACTTTAAAAATCCTGGCATAGTAAACCAAAAGCAAAATAAGTGATGAAACAACACTTGGTGATAGGAAATGATGTGGCATTCCTAGTAAGCATCAATAGTGCCTACATGGCATACTTGACAAATAAAGTGGAAAATTGAATAAACAAATCAAATTTATAGATGTTGGACATTAATGATGCATGAACTACAAATTAATTCTAAAGCTATATCAAATAATTTTAGATGAATGAGGTGCTCATTAATCTCAAGATAACATCAAACTTAATTATGTCCCTACTATCAATACCTAGCTATGAGCATTTCAAACATATGGTATAACCAAGAGAGGTGTGTTTTTAACTTACAAACCAAATCACTTTCAACATAATCAAATAGTAATGAAATTCTCATCTAAAGAATTTTGAGGAATCATGCCCCTATCAAGGTTTTCTATCAAGGATTAAACTGAATACAAGGACACATTTTTTAAGCCCAAAATATTCAACAATGAATACGATAACTATTTATCACTTTGTGAGGTGATACATCATGTTGATGCACATACCCATGAAGAGATATACTCCATATCAATGAAAATTGGATAAGACGTCCTCCCCTTCAAATGCTAAGGACTACACTTTGTAGCAACAAAGAGATAGTTCATGCCATGTAATGATCTCCTATGAGTCTTATTCTTCATTAGGAAGGTGATTAGATGTGTGTTCTTGCACCATTTATAACACAAGATAATCACGGCATACATTTTCAGGGATGAATTAAAAGGGTAACTATCCCTCCCCATTGTATATGCTACTTATGATTTTCATAGGGTAGTATCATGGAAGAAATAAAAATCAATTGAAAAAAGACTAAGTAGATAAATGGTTCCTAAAGAGAACATGAATTTGAATGATAAGAAACTAGTCCTAGTGACCAAATTTATGATGGGAATCTAAATTGGGATGGCCCTCTTGAATATGTTATTCATCTATCTAAGAATCAAATTCATCCACCATGAGTAGATTTTGTTTCCCAACTTACTAATGAACTCAGAGTTGACATTCACTCTGGATGAAGTAATCAATACATGGTTGTAGGAATATATATTACACAAAGATAAAAGGCCATAGGGAGGCTATTTATACATGATGTCTTACCTTATCAATGCTATGATTGGTATAGTCTATATATATAATGTGTCAATCTGGATCCCAGTTCTAGACTATATCAATAATCATATATGTGATTCCCATTCTTTCATGAACATATATGCATACCCCTGAAACATTATATGTATTGTAAAAGATATCTACCTCCAGGAATGGATGGACATTGATGAGTCCCCTCTAACTAATATATCCAAAATCATTATGGATACACTATTGATTAAGGTAGACTATTGGTTCTATCCAAATTACATTTTCATTGTGGTCATAGGTCATAAAGTAACACCCCTACACCTCCCTAAGTATGTACCTGACAAAATGGTAGATCAAGAAATTGCTTACAAGTTATGGTGGGGAATAGATGAAGACATGAACAAGATTAAGAAGAGATAAATTCATGGATCCCACCTTATTATTGGGGGAATGTGCTATGTAAATCACAAACATTTCTATGAATCTAGAAGGTATATAGAGTATTACTCATTAGATACACTACCACACAAGGATTGGGATCCACATGGTCAAGTGCAAAAACACATAAAGGGCCTTGGTATTCCCTATCAACATGAGCCATATGACCATGATTTATTATTTCTCAATGCTAAGGATGATTCCTAAGTTAAGGAATAGGCACAGACAATCGATTTGGCTAAAGATCTCTTATAGATCATTCAAGGACAACCTTTCATCTTGATTGAGGATGCAAAAACTAGATTCCTACTAGTTAGAGGATGGGATACAATATATTTTTAGGTTAATAGACCCTCCTAGCCATCAAATGATCAAGGTAAACCCTTATAGACACCCATTATATAGTTAAAGTAGTACATAAGGAGACATGGCTGCATGATGCTTCATTTTGAGGAGCACAAGATGACCCCATTTATCTTGATTATTAAAATTTTGAGGGACCTACCTAAATAAGTGCCACATCAATCCTAGAGGTTACTATTATGGTTACATCACCATAACCACATAGGAATAACCTTACACAACTAGGAAAATAATTATATGTTATAATAGGAAGTTGAGGGCTCATTCCCCTCCACAAAATCTAGTTGTTGAGACACCATCAATAGAAGAGACATCATAAGAGGTAGTTAGAGGTGAATTCAAAGATGAGGAGGTAAAACTTAAAAGAGCCAAGATCCTAACCCTCTAGGACACTAAGGGGAAACAACCATTACATGAGGAACTTGTATTCACATAATATTTTCACTTTATCAATTATTTATGCTTTCTCTCTTGTAAGAACCCATTGAGTCTCAATCTCTTTGAGTGCATTCCTTAAAGGGTACACTGATAAAGGGGTGGGTAGACCATTAATTATTTATAAGACTATTTTACCATATACCACTACTTCATTCTATACAACCTTCTCCCATACACTTTTCTAATCTTTTCCTCTTTCATTACACACTCCTCTAAGTAAATCACTACCTTACTTAGCCCATTTATAAGCCTAAAACTCATGTTTCACATTTAGCATACACTATCAACCTGGGCTAACCCTATATTTAATTTGATAAGAATATATTATGGGTCTACGCTAGCCTTGGCCAAGAAAGACTTGGAACTAACTTATTTTAATCAAATATCAATACATAGTTGAATTGGCTTGACCTCATTAGCTATACTTTAAGAAAGGTTTAGGGTTAGATTCAGTTATATATACACATTTATTTCACCATTTATTAGAGAGAAGAGTGTTAATTATTCATTTACACTTATTTACAATTTGCTCTTTAACCATTTTGATTCAGGAGTTACTACTTAAGGTTTATACTTGGATAAGAATATTATGTAATGGAAAAATGTTGGATGCTCAGGAATCTCCTAGTGATCCTTATAAATGACAAAAACATATTGTGAATAACCTTTGGCAAAGGGAGATATTGAGTCTTGATAAGTTCTTCTTCAAAGTAAGTATCTCTAACTTTACTCCTTTATTTTAGTAGATAGAAATAACATAGGTAATGTATTTTGAATGTATTGCTTTATCCATGAATTAGGGTTTTATCTATACATAACTTGATTACAATTACCCTATGCATGTTTAATTTTTATGTTTATTACCCAAAATTTTTTCCATAAGATTTGGTGAGCACTAGATTATATTTTAATTTACTTGTCAATTACTTAGTGATTATAAAAACATACGACGTAGCTATGGTTATCATATGGTGTTACTTGAATAAAGGACTTGGGAACCTCTCTAATGATGTTATTATGGTAAGATATCCCTTGTTTAGGTCTAGTGGATCCATCTTAGTCATGAATTTCATTATCTAATGTATCAACAATCAGAACTGTAATTAGGATTTATCTTCTATGAGTTAGGATTGATTAATAGGTAAATTGCATTTTCCTTTGTATACATTATAGTGAACCCAATGTGAATCAAACCATTTTAGGTTTTATTTAAAACATTCAGTTTATCATAATTTATATATTTATATTTTTATAGTAATGTATCAAACCCATCAATATAGTTCTAATAGTCTGTATGCAGGTTTAACACATAGTCACCCTAAAATGACTTTGTTCTATCTGTGTAGTTCTTATCCAAATATAGGTGACTAGATCAATTTCAACATACTCTTCATATTAAGTTATAAGATTGCATACATATTTAAACCAATCGACTCTATTTTTAGTTCTTTTTAGCATACAGGTTTATAGACATAGTTGAGCTAGTTGACTCTATTTGTAGCTTATTTTTAGTGCATAGGTTTAAAATAAATTATCAATCTAGTTGAATATATTCTTAGGATATTTGAATTAGCACTTGATCATGATATCATAATTTTTTTAAATAATAGAATATTCAAACCCACCAAGGTTAATTCTTACCTTCTTTTTCATTTCAATCTTTCATTTCCATTACTATTTTTCAAAAGTTTACAATTTATAAAACTACAACCCTACAACAAACTGGATCGACTAGGTCAATGCAGTTATGTATCATGTATTTATCTAGAATACAAATTTGACATATTTGAATATGTTCTTATGGATCTTACTTTGGAATAATAGTAGCAATACCATTGAATCTATTCTACATTATTTGTATGTAGTGTCACCTGAACTAACTCTATAGTCTTCATAATCAATGGAATTAACTTTATTTTTCTAGTAATTAGTTTACCTTTCATTTTAGTTACTTACATGCTTAAAGTAAAAAACATATATTGATTAGGTAGTTTTTAAATTTGACAATATAGTCACACTATTTTTATCTTTTTCACACACTTCAAAATCACTTGAAAAAAACATTAAACATTTATCTTCCCAAGGTCTATCCACATAGATTTAATCACCAAGGGGGAGACCAACTTGGCTTTATGGATAAGTATAACCATGTGGTTGATGATAAATATTAACAAGGGACCACACCCTTTTATCATTGTGGAATTATGAAATGAGGGGATAGGCCCCAATACCAATCTAATACCATCACCAATACAGATCCTTTTTAGTGTGAACTTATTCAAACTATCTATAAATTGCTTTCTAGTTCCTTCTTTCAACCAACTCCCCATCACATTAATTTCATATTTTATTATAACTTAACAACAATTAGAGATGAACAATTAGTTATCACTTACATTCAAGTTGTTTCTTATTTTTTTATCATCATACTTTATATTACCAAACTTGTATTAGCCAAAATTAGTGTAAGCTTTGTGTTGTGTGTTCTAATTAGATTAACCACATTGATCCAATTGCTTGTGTGCTTGATT
This sequence comes from Torreya grandis, assembly GCA_037957365.1. Classification (NCBI taxonomy): domain Eukaryota; kingdom Viridiplantae; phylum Streptophyta; class Pinopsida; order Cupressales; family Taxaceae; genus Torreya; species Torreya grandis. Next base: position 326,048 of record JARHVA010004343.1, on the reverse strand, counting down.
TTATTTGATTAGATATTATCTTGAAACTAATTTATATATTTTTAGAATAATGTTACCCCTATCAAACCAAACTCTTATAGACTGTCAATCTTGCTTACATTTAGTACATAATCACCATATATGACTATGTATCTTATCATCCTATTCATTTTCCCCTTCTGATGTAAATAGTTGACCTATTTGACTGTGTATCTTTTTCATATATTTAGTTTATTCATCTACAGTACACAATCAACCCATATGACTATGTATCCTTTTATCTTGTTCTAGATTTATCCTTTACAAAAAATATTTGACTAGTTCGGCTGTGTCTTTTACATCTTGTTCTGTGGACCTTTCTCATAGACTATGTCAACTTAGTCAAATATGTACTTATTAGCTAATATTTTTCTATGTATGGCTGACTCTATCTCTAATTTTATTCTTTGTTTCCTGATCTCATATTCTTTCTTGAAGCATCATGAAATACCTTACCAAAATCTTTTTGGACAACCTAAATCCTTTTAGACTCTATATGGGATGTTCTTTTATTCTTACCTTCACTACCCAAGATTATCTTCACTCTTAGATCACCTCTTATACTCCTTCATATTTCAATTTCAACATGGTTCAAATCACTCCAATAGATGAGATTGGTGTCTTAAATCCTTTTCACAATTATCAGGATAATTCCCACCTTTGAGCATTTTACCATAATGTGGGGGCAATTGATACAAGCCTATCTAATAACCCCATAGGAAATACACTAGCTATAAACTATCCCCCTAATACCAATTTGAGGAATCCTCCTACCAAAATCAATACACCAATTGATATAACTCAAATTCTTTTACAAATAGTGTAACAAATGAACATCATGCAAACATTTAATACCACTCAAATGATTCAAATACAACATCATTTGATAAACATGGATAATCATCCTCCCATTCTTCTTCACAAAAATAATCAAAATTGTTTCCCTCTACCTATTAAAGATGCCATGGGAAATGTTATTCCCAAACCTATCATCCAAAATAAGGTGCTTCAACACATTCAAAATGATCCTTTATCCACTTTCATTATTTATATTGATATTGATAATATATCTTTAACTATTAAATATGATGGGACGAAAGACCCTGCATGTTTTCTTAAGGTATTCAGTAATATTTATAAAGATGGGATCCAAACCAATACCTTCAACACAAATAAACTTTTAGTTAAAACCTTCACTGGTAATGTATTAGAATTGTATAACTAACTTCCCCCACATTTTATATGTAAACTTGAGGATTTAGTCAACCTTTTAGTTAAATAATTAAAACATAATGATCTTATCAAAAAAATTCTTAGTCATTTCATCAATGCTAATAAATATCCTATAAAATTATCTCATGATTTTATAAAATGATGGAAATATTTTTCTCATAAGGCCAACCACAACATGACTGATGATAAATTGTTTAAATTTTTTGTAATGGCCTTAACACCTTCACTCCAATACAATGCTCAAAATTTCACTCCCTAACTTTAAATTATGTTGTTGAACAAGCTAAGCATAAATAATTCCTAATGAAATAGTTTGAAGCTAACACTAAAATCATCAAGGGATCTTTCCAACATTCAACCAATGCAATAATCGGTAATCTTCCTCAACAAAAACTAGGAGTAGCTAAAGGAAAAAATCCCCAACCTTCTCATATGAAATTAAACATGAAACAAATGAAGTAACTATTAGCACCTTCTAAACCATTCATGTATCCAATTAATCCCTCTAAATGGTATGACCCTAATCAATTTTATTTGTTACACTCTCATATAGGTCATTCCCATGAAACATGTTGGGGGCTTACAAAAATTGTCATTTTTTTAATGCTAGTAGATTTATTTAATCATGATTCCATGATCAAAATTCATAATCAAGATTATGTTGATGCCTCTAAAGAGAAAAAATCTTCCAAATATTCTTCCTCTAATAATCCCAAAACTTTATCTACATCCAAACCTCAACAATCCAACAAGGATATTTGTGTGATTGATGTTGATTATGATCAAAATAATATACTAATTCCTAATACATGATATAACTAAGGTCAATTATTGATACAAACTAGCCCACAAATATCCTATTACCAAAAAAAAAAACCATCATTATAAGAGAAACTTCTCAAATATACTACTACCACTAACTCACTTTCAAACACCACTGAGGAACCACTTCCTCAATCCAATCCTTCAACCAATTATATTCTTACTAAACATATTTTACCTTCCAAGCCTCATGATAGTTTTTCCTCTTGTAAAACTCATTATAATTTCATATAGGAACTCAACTCTATGCCTTGAAAAATCACCCTCATGGAGCTAGTTCATACTTCTCCATATCATCATAACTTCCTAATTCAACAACTCTAAGAAATCAAAGAGCCATCTTCCTTATAAGAGGAACAACCCTCTCATGAGACTCAACCAACAAATTTTCATACCATTTAATCTATTTGTCATTATTTATAACCTTTCATAGAGTTCCTTGAAGAAGACATGATCAATGATGAAATTCTCTTTTGAGCCAATCATCCATCTCTCTTTATCAGAATAACCATTAATACCAATAGATGAAGGTACACAAACTAATGTGACATATATTTGGATCATTCAATAACTCAGATATAATAAATATCATCTCAAAGAAACACATTTAAAATTACAAGGATTTGATAAGACCAATCAAAATATACCTATTTTTATTTGTCTCCCTCTTACTATTAGACCCAAAACTATATGTACTAATCTTATGCTCCTTGATTTACCATTATCTTATAATATGCTCCTAGGATGGCCATCGACCCATCACATGAGGGATATTTCATCTTCTGGAATCCAATGTATCAATTTTATTCATAATGGAAAAAGTTATAAACATGAGTCCTACCCTAACCCATAATGTATTCAACTTCCCAATCTGAAATATCAATATTAGATTTCCTAATATTCCAAAAATTAATAGTGCACCTTTAATTGAATTAGTCAATATGAATCCAAATTTAAAAGTCACTCTTGATGATTCTAATGATGATGATCCAAAATATTCTAAAAATACATTCAATAATACCAAGCTACCTCCTTACATTTTAAAGTGGCTTCCTGCATCCTTGTTACCTCATTATCGTAGCATCCATCTTATAAATGAGATCACCAATTTAGATCCTCCATGTAATTCACATGAATAATATTAATATTATATGATATGATTTCCTATTTAATGACTATTGAGTGGCTAATCTATTTCAAGACCCTTTAACTATGTCACCTCATAAATCTAACGATCTAGGCATCTCCCCATCAGAAGTTCCTTTGGAGACAGAAGCATGTACTATCTTTCTAACCTATAATGATACCTACATTATGGAATAAGATAAATAAACAGACTTGGATGTTCAACATTATTATAGAACCTTAGTTAAAATGCATACTTTTAGCCATGTTGTTCATACCATTTCCATGGATATTGAGTTAGAACTAGAAGGTCATGTACCTATAGTTAATTATCCATTTTTTGATACTCATTGGGTGGTTGAAAAAATCATACCTCTCTCACCCTAAAAACTTTTAGAAACTTTTTTACCTCTTATTACACCATTTATTATACCATATCCTCTCCCCATCATTTATTCTAAAGATATGCCTACCTACTCTTGAGATTAATCTCAATGTCAAGGCCACATATGCACACTAGATATATTCAGAATATGATCACCATGATAAAAAAATCATATATCTTGAAGTATATGTGGAATAATATAGACCTCTACCTATGTACATAGTGATGAAGTCATCCTTAAATTGATTCATGCTTGAGAAACTCAACTTCCTCGACAACATTACAAACTTGAGAATTTTAAGCAAAAAGCCCCTCATTTTAACAACTTCATTACTAGCATCAAACCAAAAACCAATCCTATTTAATCTCTTCCCAATTAACCATATACTTTTCAATATGGAAACAACCATGCTCATCAAGTAAATCATGATAATAAAATATGGCACACCCTCATGTTCTCAACCTATCACTATTTCTAGAGAACTCATGCCAACTAAGCATTATAACTTTAGTCTATTATTTGATAAATATCATGAGAATTTCACTTGGTCATATGAGGACATGATTGACATTGATCCTAATATCATGGTGCCTAATATATTCACATATGATGATGACAAATCTATCCAACAAAAATAGTGGAAATTTCCCCCTGAAGTTTCCACCCTATGACATAAAGAAATTATTAAACTATTAGATTCAAATTTTATCAAACATGTGGAATATTCTAAATGGGTTTCAAACATTATTCCCATTCACAAAATGTTACTATGGTTATTCACATTTGCATCCAATTTTACAATCTTAATCTTGCTTATCCCAAGGATAATTTTCCATTACCTTTGATAGATGACATCATAAATTCTACTGTTGGATATAAAATGTTGTCCCTCATGGATGGTTTTTTGGGCTACAATAAAATTAATATTTCCCTTGAAGACCAACACAAGACAAAACTCACTAAAAAGTGGGGCACCTATTGTTATGTTAAAATTCCCTTCAGCCTTAGAAACATCAGAATTACCTATCAATGGACTATGACCCACATTTTTCATGACCTTATCCACAATGTTTTGGAAAGATATGTGGATTATCTCATTTATAAATGCAAAATTCATAAAACCCATATTTATGATATTACCATAATCTTTGATCAACCTATCAATAATAAAGTTAGATTCAACTCTTATAAATGTGCTTTTGGTATTATATCTAGTAAATTACTAGGGTTATTAGTCTCTCTTTATAGTATTTATGTAAATAACATTGAAATAAATGTTATACCCAACATGCCTATTATTCATTTGATTCCTGATATTGGTACATACCTTGATAAGCATGGGGCAATCCGATGATTCATCCTTAAAATATATTATCAAATTTATGTTAATTCCATTCTTAAGAAACATAATGATTTAAAATGGATTTATCCTTGTAAAAAACCATTTGAAAACATGAAATAATAATTGGTCCATTTTCATACCTTTTGTCTACCTTCTAATGATCATCTTTTGATTTGTACACTTCTTCTACACCTATATCAGTTAGGGAAATGATTTCCCAACAAGTTAATACTAGAAGGGAGTTTGTTATTTACTATATCAATCAAGGATTCATCAATTACAAAAATGTTATATTAAATTAAAATGTGATTTCCTCACTATATATTTCATAGTTGAAAAGCTTCAACACTACATGCTCTACCAAACAACTTACATCATAGTTCATTCAGACCCACTTCATCACTTATTCTCCAAATCATTTATACTCAAAGATATAATTATAAATTGGATGGTTATCTTAATTTAAATTGACCTTTGCATCATCACAAAAAAAAAAAATCAAATGGAAAGTCATTACCAACCTACTTGTAGTGTCACTAATACCCACTACCAATCATCTTTAAGATAATCTCCTCGATGATAACATTTACTATATTGAAGGTCTCAATTAGGCTATTTCTCTTAAATATTACTTTCATAACTTCACTATTGATTTAGAGTCAATTAATCAATGAGATACCTATGCCATTTTTGATACTACTAAATCTAAAGTAGTTATGGAGGAACTTCTCAAAATCAACATCGATTTACATAAAGACATCTAGACCTTACATTTTGATGGTGCCAAATGTCTCTAAGGATGTAGGACAGGTTGCATTCTAACTAGTCTTCATGGTAAAATAATCCCTTTGGCATTTTGGCTTACCTTTGATATCACTAATAACATGGTAGAATATGAATTATTAACCTTAATCATGAGAGCAACACTTGACATAGATATTACATATTTGCATGCTTTGGGTGACTCCCAACTCATTTTTCATCAGGTTAATGGTGATTAACAATGTAAAATTGAAAATATTATCACTTATCATCAAATGGTCACTATCCTTACCAAATATTTTTCTTCTTTTACCATCAAGCCAATTCTAAGAGATCAAAACTCTATCATTGAATCTCTTGATTCTTTGGAATCCTTATTTCATTTACATCAATTTTCTTAATGATTCTCCATGTCTTGTTCAAATAAGAGATCCCCCATCTTATATCCAACTACAAGATTTGATTTTCTATCATATTGAGGCTATCACCATTTGATTTATACCATGGTATAAATACATACTCCGATTCCTCAAACATAAAACTTTTCCTCCAAACATAGATTCTCATGAAAAGACTAGAATTCACAAACAAGCCTTCAAATATGTATTTTGTTATAACACAATTTATTATCACAATGTTTAGGGTACCCTACTCTGATGTGTAATGAAATAATTGGCCCCTCCTCTCCTCAAAAATTAACAAGGGGGAATTTTTAGTGGTCACTATAGTGGAAATGATACAACATGAAAATGCCTAATAATGGGATACTTTTAGCCTACTCCCAAAAATGATGCTATCAAGTTCTCTAAAAAGTGTAGTTATTACTAAATCCATGATGATTTAATCCATTCACCACCATTCAAGATCCAAACATTGTAATCTCCTCGGAAAAATTTCATGTGGGAATTAGATCTCATTTGAATACCACCTAGGTCATAATATGGGCATGATTTTATCATCACAATTACTGAATATTTTACCAAATGGGTAAAAGCCATGCCTCTTGTTAATGTCATAGGAACTACCATTTCTAAGTTTATCCTTAACCAAATCAATTTTCATTTTAGAGCTCCCCATACTATCATTTATGATAATGGTGTAAATTTTAAGAACAAGGATGTGAAGTAGTTATGTAATCAGTTCAAAATATCCCATAAATTCTCCACACCTTATCATCCACAGTGTAATGGCCAAGCTGAGGCCATAAAAACAAATCTAAATAAAATTATTAAAAATATCATCTATGAAACCTATATTGATTTGAAAATTAATTTATATCCCATACTTTGGCCCTATCATACTAGCATTCATACTACAACTGGGGCAACACCATTCTTGCTAGTTTATTGTTATGAGTCTATCCTCCCAATAGAAGTTGAGCTTCCATACTTATGTATATCTCTTCAGGGTATCATTCCTAATGAGGAATTATTTGAATCCCCCCTTCATTCTCTTGATCTTATTGACAAATGTCATTTAGTCACTCTATAACATAATTGCTAATATAGGGCTCGTATCTCCAAGTAACATAATAAAAAGGTTAAAGTACACACTTTCAATATTGGAAATATAGTCCTTAAATTAGACTATACCCATCATAGAGAACTCAAATATTATAAAAAATCTTTGGGCCTTTATTTAGTGAAAGATATTCTTGGTCCTATAACCTATCACCTTTGAACTAATGAAGGCCATATTTTCAAGAAACCCACCAATGCACAATTCTTGAAGAAATATTTTGCCTAGACCTTTTCCCTTATTATTATATTTCTATATGATATCCTAAAAACACTTTTTAGAGGATTTATTCATGGGTCTCACCCTATAAAATAGTCTTCTCTTTACATAAAACTTAGTTCCTTCTCTTGGTCCTTTGGTTTCTCTTTTTCATGATTTACATTGTAAAACCATATATAAGACCAAGTCTTCCTCATGAATTCCTTTTGTTTTTATTGACTTATTTTCTAGTGCATTTTTCATCCTCTAGGATTTATATTTTTTGAGTTGTAGTATAATACCATGGATAGAACTAGGCCTTCCCCATAAATACAATCTTTCCCATTTTTTTTTTTGTATGTTTTGTTCAGCCTCTTGGGTCTCTTTTTTGTGATTTATAGTTTAAGATCACAGATAGGACCAGGAACTCCTCAAAAATACCATTTTTTACCTTTGTTACACCCTCTGGTGTATCTCTTTTATTATTTTTAGTGTAAGACCTTGGATAGGACAAAACTCTCATAAAATCAGCATCTTATTTCAAAACACCTTTGTTCAATCAAGTGTTCCTTTTCAAGAATGTTAAGAATTGATTACACATTTTTAATCCCTTATTCTTAGCTTTGTTTTTTTTTTTCTTTTTTAGATAAAAATATCACAAAAAACTATACTATAATGTTTCCCTACACTTTCATAAATTTTTATGAAAAAGAATTATACTTGTCATTGTATCCCATTTTCACCTTTATCACACTTTTTGTAATTTGAAGTAATTCACATTATTTCATGTTCATTCCCCTTGATTAACTTTATTTTAACTCCACTTTGGATAAAATAAGTTCAAATTAAAAATAACACTTTTAATTCACATGAATTAATAATACTCTTAGACAACATGCTCTGTAAGTTATCTTTCTTGGCAATCAAGTCCTAAGTTCTCAAATGATAGTCATTTTTAGCACCCGCATTTGGTTCTATGAATCCATAGATAGGATGAATAGAAAAATCCATCAAATTTTAAAATATAAATAATTTAAAATAAAAGGCAATGATAAAAAGGTAACATACAAAGTCAAAAGTCAAAATCACACCAAAAGACATGATTCATAACACATCTCCTATCTTTAATCAAAGATCAAACTCCATAGTTATCCTCATGATAGAATCAAGGTCAATTGAGGTATAGTAGGCTAGTAGATTGGGATAGTGAAATTCAAGAAAATATATGGTGCTACCTCCTTTCTAACTCAACTACCCAAACTTTTCAATATACTGATAACACTATAAGGTGTCTTGAGGAATGATGAACACATTATGGGAAGGTAGGTACATTTTAATTTTTATGCATATAACCTTAATGGGAAGATATTAATACTTAATTTTATGACCTAATATTTATGTGGTTAGGAGTTATAAAAAGTGATTAATGTCAATAGTCTTCTTGTTTTGACAAACCTAATTTAAGTGTCTTGATTTTAATAAAGAGTTTCTTTACCTTGCTTTCTCTTGCATTTTCCCCACTACCCATTTCATTTCCCTCCTTGATAGGAAAGTTTTATTCTAAATATTTTTTCCCACTTATATATTCCTTCTTATTCACAACTTACAAACATGTTAGCACTACTTTATTCATTATTTTCTATTTTTAGACAACACATTATGGTTGAGTAACTATGGATTATTTTCTTTATACCATTACTTTACATTTATAGAATCGCTTTGCTTTATTTAATTTTTTTCCATTGTTGTACCTTCCATTTTTTTTTATAAAATTGCATATGTTTGTATTTTTTCATTGTCTTTTTCCATTGTTAAATGAATCTGGCTTGTTACTTATCACTCATTAATATTGTGTTCCATTTTATGCATGTTTTTCCATTGATGATTAAGTAAGGATTGTTACTACTCACTAATTAATGTTTTTATTCCAGTCTTTCCCATCTTTATTTAAGTAAGTTTTGTTAGTGCTTCCACATTGATGTTTGATTACCATTTATACATGTATCCTTAGTTTGACTTGGTTTGTTTTCCTTTCTTACTTAAGGTTTACTTGTTTGAGTTTTTTGGTCATTTAGTAGCCTTGGCTTTTCAGTTACCCAATTTACTCTAAATTTTGACTTGGTAATTTAGTCCTAACTTAGAATTTTCCACCCTAGCTTACCAAATTTCCAAGTACATCATGCCTACACTTCTTAATTTATCTTGGATTTTATGCATTTGTTTGTTTATACTATTTACTTTTGCATCCTTGGGTTTATCCAAAGCTATCTCTATGCCCTCCATGATCAAAACTACAAACACAAAAGACAACCATCCAATAATAAAATAAATTTAAGTGAAGATATGCATAAATTACTTTTATTTTAGTTATTTCATTTTAGTCATTTAATTTTAGTTATTTTAGGCTTTAAAATACTATAATTTATTCATCTTAATTCTTGTGTGTTGCTATGTTCTTTTCTTAAACCACTATCCCCTATTGCACCTATGTGAAATATTCAGAGCTTAAATTGGGGTATATGTATACACATAATATTTTGAAACTTTATCAATTACTGATATTTAATCTCTTATAATAACCCATCAAGTCTCAATCTATTTGAGTACATAACTTAAATGATGCACTGGTAAAGTGGGGGCAGATCGTTGGTGATTCACATGATTATTGTCCCCTATACTACAACTTTTTATCTACAAAAACTTCTCCCATATACTTCCCTAATCTTTCCCTCCTCCTTTACACATTCTTCCAAGTAGTTCATCACCTTATTTAACCCATTTTTAAGCCTAATACTCCTTTTTGACATTTAGCATACACTATTAGCCTAGGTCAATCTTGTATTTAATTTAATAAAAGCACATTATGGGTCTAGGTCTACCTTGGCTAACCTAAACTAAGACCTAATTTGTTTTTATAAAATAATGATACAAATTTGAATTGGGATGACCCTATTTGCTAAACTTTTAGAAAGGTTTAGGGTTAGATTCAACTATATATACACATTCATTTAGCCATTTATTAGAGATAATAGAGTTAATTATTCATTTTTGCTTCTTTACAATCTACTCTTCAACCATTATAATTAAGGATTTATTGCTTAGTATTTATACTCGGATAAGAATATTGTCTTGTGTAAAAGTCTTGGATGCTTAGGCCTTTCTTAGTGATGTTTAAAAACTAAAAAAACTTTTTGTGAATCACCTTAGGCCAGGGGAGAGATTGAGTCTCAACGGGTTCATCTTCAAGGTAAGCATCTTTAAATTTACTCCTTTATTTTATTAGATAGAATTAACATAAAAATGGATTTTAAATATATTTATCTGTCTATGCATTAAGGTTTTACCTATACATAGCTTAATTAGAATTGTCATATGCATGTTTCATTTTTATGTTTATTACCTCCACTTTGTGCCACAAGATTTGGCGAGAAATAAATTAGATTTTACTTTACTTGTTATTTAATTAGTGAATATGAAAATATATGACCTAACTAGGGTCATCATATGGTGTTGATTGACTAGAGGATTTATAAACCTATCTAGTGATGTTATTTTGGTAAGATATCCCTTGGTTAGACCTAGCAAATCCATCTTGGTCATGATCTTGAATATCTAATGTATAAATAATGAAAAGTGTAAGTAGGATCTATATTCTCTGATCTAGGTTTGATGATAGGTCAGTTATATTTTCCTTATGTAAAAATAATTTGGTGAGAAAGCAACCCATTCAATTTCTACTACTTTTGTTGTGTATTATGTTTCTCTTTTTACTATTAGTACATTTTATTATGTGTCCCTTAGTCTTGGTGGTTACCCTCCCATTTTAGTACTCAAAATGGAGGTTATTTCTTCTCAACCAAAAACCAACTATACTTTTTCCCAAGGTCGAGAATACTTCCTCTACCTTTACTGTTCATACTCCTCTAGTTAGTCTCCCTCCAATTTTATTTTTGTATCCATTCTTATTATTTCCACTATGATTCCTTCCACCACTATCCTATCTCTCCCAAATAATAATAAAAATACAACCAAAAATTCTAGGGGAATAATAGCAATCCCTCAACTTCATGTATCATCTACTTAGTTGGGTTTACCAATGCCTCCCCCTAGTTCCACTCAGGATACTATTTTTGATAAAAATGAATAAGGATGAAAAGAAGAATCTAGTCTATATAGTCCACCCACTACCTCAATATGGTGGATTGGGATGGACTAAAATAGTTTTACCTTCACTTCTTGATTCCCTACTTCATGAAACTTTGAATCAAACCTCAAGAGAGTTTTTTGGTGATATTATAGTTTAAGACACTCAACCCATAAACAACCCAGCTAGCCCTCCCATAATGGGAAACAAATATTTAGTTAGAGGCTTCTCCAAGGCCTAATATTGTAATTATAGAGTTTCCCAATTTAAGCTCTACATTTGAAAAATATGTAGAGAGTGTGCTGAGGGTAAGGAAGAGGAAAATGGAAGATGAGAATGGAATAGGTGTCATACTGGAATAAATACAAGAGTTATTTACCTTGAAAAAAGGAAGAATATGAAATTAGGGTATTCCCATGACATAGAGGATTTCAAACATATTTTAAAACCCATAAGGATGATTTAGTTGAAATCCATGAAGGAACTAAAATGTATAGAAAGGAACTGGAGCAAGAACTAGAATAAATAAGGGAACAATAGTAAATTGCACATGTTACCATATATATAGAGAGATAATGTATAAAATGCAATGTTTAGATTGGATAATATCATGGAAGCTATTATTGTAATGAGGGAAGATTGGTACCCCATATAATGCAAACTAGCAAATTATTTAATTATTTGAAATAAGTTGAAAATAAGTTGAAGCTTTTTATTATTTATACAAATAGTAAGTCTTATGCCCAACTTAAGTGAACGACACCATTAGAGGTTAATAGTGCCCTTAAATTAGTAGTATTTAGGACATAGGATGCCAAGGAATGGATCATAGTAGCTGAGGTAGTAATGACTAAATATGTAGATCATGAAACTCTTATTTCATATATTTTGGAGTGTTGTAGAAAAAGTTTGCTTTAGTTTTGTGCTTAGTCATGCACTTAGCAGTCAAGACAAGTCAGTTATATCCTTGGTATAGCTAGGCATAATAATAATATGGTCTAGTGCACAACATTTAACACAATACTATGTTGGAATCAATTTCACACAAGGCACAAGCCTTGTGTACTCATTCATAGTAAAATAGTGATGGGACCAAGCCCACATTGGGCTAGTTAGAACATGGTACAACATTGGGTTCAAAGGGACTTAGTCATTAATAGGAAGGGTTTATGTGGTTTATTAGCACTAGGATATTCTAGGGAAGTTCAATAGGTGAAAGCCTTCTTAAGGGCACAAACCCTATGTGCAAGTTCATATCTACTAGACATAGTTATTAATAACAACATCCATGGGGATGGTAAGCTAGGGTCATTCAGGCACTTAGTTGTGTCATGGGGATGGATTGGATTTAAGTGCACCTTCTTCAAGTTAGTGCTCTATGTGTAGGTATTAGGGCTTTGGCACATGCTAGTTCCAACACTTAGTCTATTTTATAGGTAGGTCAAAGTCAATAGATGACACAAAGATGTCATTAATTACTAGGGAGGAACCTTAATACCACCATACACTCAAAATAAAGAAACTATAGTATTTCTCACATAAACCTAAGTCACAAACATATCATAGCACAAACTATAATGCAAGAATCAACTCTTTATTGATTTAATAGCATACTTCATTGACTTATAGTTCAACATTGATCTAGGTGGATCCATGTTCACTTAGAAAATGAATTCATAAAAATCCAATTTGATCATTGGCACAACGTAGAGCTCAATGAGAGCTTTCTAACATAATTTGAAGGGGTTGATTTTGAACTTGTATGCACAAGATATTGTGCATTGAAGTTTCTAGATCAAACAGGGCAAAAAGATGGCATAGGTTGTCATAATGTGTCACAAAGGACAAGTGGAATAGTTTTAGAAATTCAGGTAGACCCATAGTGTAGTGACATATGGTGATGAGTTCATGCAAGAAAATAGTTAGATTCATAGTTCATCTTTGATAGGTGTAAAAGGCCAGATATGAGGACCATAGCTGATAGAGTCTACTTTTCTCTCAGAGGGGGACTCTGCCATTGATAGAGTTAGTGGAGCATCTAATTTAATGTCAACATATGTCAAATTGGGAGTGGTCCACATGGTGGGTCCTCAAGCCACCACATGGCCTACCACCACTTAATTATTTTTCAATTCATCTCTATGGTCAAATTTTGATATTATTACCTCTGTAATAATTCATAGTCAAATATTAACTATATTCCTATATAATTATTGACCATGGGGAAATGTGGAGCTTGAGTTCAAAATTGTCTACTAATGCAACAAGTCCAACATTCATGCCATGGTTTCAAACACCACCACACACTTTCCATGGTTAAGCTAGCATGAGGCCAAGTTAATAGCCATTGAAACATGTCAAAGCCCAAGCCTAAATAATATGCCAAATGTTAATTATTTATCATTATTTTCCATGTGGGTTATGCCTTTTAAAGGCTTAAACATTTTACATCCCTTCCAATGTGGGATATAGATTATGCTAAACAATAATTCCTAAGCATGGGATTTGAACCATTATCCTTTCAGTTAAAAACATAAGGACTTGACTGATAAGCCATCCACCTTGAGCACTATATGAAGTGCTCAAGGTACATTTTATAAGCAAGCTTTGGGAGTTCTAAAGACTAAGCTAAGGATTAAGAAGTGTTTTAAGAGCCTTAAAAAGTATTTTCGTGCCTCAAACTTTGATATTTGGTTTGAGAGTATATTTCAGATAGAAAGTGAGCCCGTAAAGAGGATTTTGAATGACTTCTAAAATATTATAAGCATTTGGTGACAATTTTCATAGGAGCAATCCCCATTAGAGTAAATTTGGAGACGTAGGATTTTAGGCCAAACTTCGTTATCAAATCAATTTGGTGTCTTTTCTATCAATTTTTCTCTATTTGTACTTTTAAATTTTAATCCGTATAAATATTTTCAATTTTTTGTTAAATATCTTAATCTTTTAAATTTTTTATTTTTATTAAATTATTAAAAAAGGGTTTTGATCCATAAAAAAAGTGTGATTTTACGACACTTGTTTATTTTTTTATTATGGATCAAATTTTGGTATCAGATCCAAAATTACATTTTAACAGTGTGTATTTCTAGTGTATGTTGATAAGGTCAAGATCTAGATAAGGTGAAGGATAATTGGTAGAGTACAATCCAGAGATTAGGATAAGACATACTCCAAAAATGTCAGAAGAAGATTTTGAATCTAATCAAGCTTTTCGATAAGCCTTTTTGGAAATGAAGGATATGGTTGGAGAGCTTTACCAAGAAAGATGTAAGAAAATGGAGTATTAAGGTGGTGAAAATTTTGAGAAATGTTCTTCCTCTTCAAATGATGGTAAAGATAAGAAAGTTGTTTAATCTCTTCCTTCACTAAAGCTAGATACTAAGTTTTAATTATCGATGTTTAATGGTGATATTAATGCATAAAAGTTGGATAATTAGATAAAGAAAATTGAAGTATATTGTAGGGTCTAGAAGATTACAAATGATGAGGCTAAAATTCACTTGGCTACTCTTCGTATGGGAGGTACAAATCTCATCTGGTGGGAAAGTAAGTTGAAATAAAATGAACTTAACATAGGTAACTCAATTTATACTTTTAATGAATTTGTTGATGAACTCAGAAAGTAATTTTATCATTTAGGCTATCTACAACAAGCTATGATGGATTGGAAATATTTGAAACAAACTAAAGGCTAAAGTGTTTAGGAATATACATAGGAATTTACAAAAAAGGCTTTACTTTTGAATATTCCTCTTTTTACATAGGAAACATTAATTAATTATATAGGTGGGTTGTATAGTTACTTAAAACACATGATTCTGGTTCTCAATCCCACTAATTTAGATGCAGTTTGTGTTCAAGCCACTCACTTAGAGGCTAGAGGAAAACAAACAAAAGAATATTTTTCTAAAGTTAAAAGTAAGAAATCTAATTTTAAGCATTCTAAAGGACAAAGTTTTGGAAAGGGTAAACAAAAATCCACTTTTACTATTTGAAAAGAAGAGAGTAAGCCAATTTGTAATCATTTAAAAAATAATCACGATGAGTCTAAGTGTTGGAAATTAGATCTTGAGTTAAGGCCTACTAATAGATTTAGGAAGAAAGAAAAGAAAACTAATGCTATGGTTTAAGATCTAGGTTCAAATTTAGGGGATGAAACAAAGATCACAACCATGAGTATGTAGAATTGTTCTTCTTTTTTTGTTTTTAGCACTAAGTCATTTAATGTTGTGCCATCTTTAAAATAGAAATATGTGCATGATGATAAGAAAAGAAATGAATTGTTCCACATTAGGGTTGTTTTAAAACATAATAAGATTGACACTCTATTTGATAGTGGATCATAAGCAAATTTGATTTCTAAAGAGATTATTAAAAAGTTAGGCTTACAAACCAATCCCCATCCAAAAACCTATCCACTTGGTTAGGTATGTGATGATGCAAAGATGCAAGTAACTAGAACTTATAGATTGAAATTTTCCATCACATCAAAGTTCATGGATGAGGTTGATCTAGATGTAGTCCCTCTAGACATATGTGGGATTGTTTTAGGAAGCCCTTATTTTTATGATAGAAAAGCAATCTTCTATATGGGATAATAAGTACTTGATTATTAAGGATGGCATTAAATATATAGTCAGAGCTTATCACATTATGATGAGTCTTTCCTTGGTGACAACAAGGCAAATGAAAAGACTAGTCAATTCAAGAAAGAATTTTTGTCTTATGTTGATTAAGTCTGAGGAAAAATAATGTTCCTAGGCTATGGAAAATTTTGATCCTAGACATACAAATGAATTGGTTAAAATCATTTCTAGTTATGATGATGTATTTTAGGATCCCAAGGGATTACCCCCTAAAAGAGGAATTCAACATGAAATTAAGTTGTTATAGGATTCTCCTCTCCCTAACATTGGCATGTAAAAGTTATTAGTGGTGAAAAATGAGGACATCAAAAAGAAGGTAATGGAACTTTTGGAAAGGGGTGTTATCCACCCAAGTTCATCTCTTGTTGGTTTTCCTATCATTTTGGTGCCAAATAAAGATGGAACATGGTAAATGTGTGTTTATTTTTGTGCTTTGAACAAAATCACTATTAAGATTCATTACCCTCTTCCTCATATTGATGATTTACTTGATTAGTTAAGAAATGTTGTTTATTTCACCAAGGTAGAATTTAAAAGTGGTTATCATCAAATTAGAATAAATGATGGTGATGTGTGGAAAACTATTTTTAAGACAAAATAAGGATTGTTTGAATGTCTTGTCATGCCTTTCGGGTTATGCATTACACTAGCTAAATTCATGCATTTGATGAATGATGTTTTTAGGCCATTCCATGATGATTTTTTTATACTCTACTTAGATGATATTTTTATCTTTAGTCAATGTTGGGAAGATCATGTAATTTATATTAGGAAAGTCATGGATGCATTGAGAATGGAAAAACTTAATTTGAAATTGTCTAAATGTGAATTTGGCATGACCTCTTTGGTTTACTTGGGTTATATTGTAAGACATGGTGAGTTGAAAATTGATCCTGTAAAAGTGGAGGTTATAGTTAAATGGCCTAAACCCAATAATATAACTGAGGTTAGAAGTTTTCTTGGTGTAGTACAATATTAGAGGAAATTCATTGCTAATTTCTCATATATTGCATCACCCATGCATTATTTGACTAGTACTAAACATGTCTTTTAGTGGGGAGGCAAGCACCAAAAGGCCTTTTACACTTTAAAGACAAAGATCAGTATTGTTCATATCTTGGCACTTCTTGATTTGTAGTAGCCATTTAAGATCACGATAGATGCAAGTGATTATCCTATGGGAGTTGTCTTCATGAAGGGAAAGAAGCCTATCTGTTATCATTATAAGACCTTCATTGATGTGGTAAGAAACTATCTGACTTATGATAAATAATTGTATGAATTGGTGAAAAGTGTTAAAAAATGGAAGTATTAATTGATGGGCAAAGAAATAGTAATACATATATATCATTAGCCCCTCTAGTATCTCCAATTACAGGCCAACCTACAATAGTCTAGGCATTTCTGTTAGATGGGTTTCCTATAGTAGTTTCATCTTATGATCAGGTATAAGAAAGGTATATAGAATAAAGTTTATGACATACTTTCTAGGCCTCCTATGGTAGTTTCATCTATTATTTTATAACATGGTTCTTTGGCTCATGAAAGTTATAAAGAATAATATGTTAATGATATTGATTTTAAGGATGTGTACAAGGATTTGATGAGTGGTAAGTAGGTAGAAGAATCAGACTATCATGTACATAATGGACTTTTGTATCATTTTGGTAAACTTTGTATTACTCATAATGAAAGGGTACACATGATTAGGGAAGCACATACTTCTCTTATTTCTGGTCATTTTGGAGAAATTAAAATGGTTGCACATTTGAAAATGTATTATTACTGGCCCTGTATACAGGAAAATGTTGCCAAATATATCAAGAGGTGTGTTCTTTGTGCCACAAGTAAGCCTAGTAATAGGAAACTAAGACTTTACACTCCCTTACCTATTCCTTCCCATCCTTGGGAAAGTATTTCCATAGACTTTATAGGGTCTTTGCCTATGTCACAAAGGAAACATGATTACTTGTATGTGGTAGTGGATAGACTTATGAAGCTATGTGTTTTGATCCCTTGCACTAAGTAAATTATAGGGGAAGGTACTGCACACTTGTTCTTTCAACATGTATGGGTTCATTTTGGTTTGCCCACTTTTATTAATTTTTATTGGGATTCTCAGTTTCTTGGGGAATTTTGGTCAACATTATGGGAATTAATGGACACTAAGTTGAATAAGAGCACTGCATTTCTTCCATAGACCAATGGTTAGATAGAGGTTGTGAGCCACAAAGTGTTACATTTACTTAGGGGTTATTCTAGTAAACATCCAAAGTTTTGGGATGAGAATTTGTGTTATATTCAACATGATTACAACTGTGCACTTCATTCTTCTACTATGAAATCTCCTTTTGAATTTTATTATGGATATTTACCTAAATCTCATCTAAATGCTTATTATGGATAGGATTCAGCTACTTATGAATGTAATGATATTTTTAAATCCAAGAAGTTCATTGAAAAATACAATAGGTACACTAGAGTATTTGAGATCAGTTGGAGAAAAGTAAGGCAGAGTACAAAGTAAGACATGAAAAACATCATGTTTATCACTAGTTTGCTATAGGTGATTTGGTATGGCTTCACATCAATAAAGAAAGGATGATAGGTTAAGGTAAAATGTTGAAACCAATCCGGTATGGTGCTTTCTAGATTATAAACATATTGGTAAAAATGCTTTTTGGTTAGATTTGTTATTTTATATGTAGATTTATTTTGTTGTGAATGTGGAAAATATAAAATTGTATGAGCCTCTAATGATTTTAGATCATGATGAGAGTGCATCAATTCCTTTTGTTGATTATTTTTCTCTTGTGTATATAACAAAATTGTAGGAAGATACAATTCTTGGTAGGAAGGTTCAAACTTCATGAAGGGGAGATGTTGAGTATCTCTATGTTGGTCTCAAAAGGATGCACCTAAATAAAGTCAAATGGATGAAATCTAAAAGAGTGATGGAGACATACCCTCACCTCTTTACCAATTAATCAACTTTTAGAGGTCTAAAATCTCTTAGTGGGGAGGATTGATCCATGTGGATCAATGTTCTTTCCAAAAATGAATTTGTCAAAATCCAAGGTGATCATTGGCATAACATAAAGCTCTATGAGACCTTTTTGGTATAATTTGAATGGGTTGATTTCAAGCCCCTATGTGTAAGATATTGTCCATTGAAGTTGTTAGATCAAATAGGGCAAAAAGATGGCACAATGTTTTGTAGTGTGTCGCAAAGGATAAGTGGTGTAGGTCAAGCAAGTCACATGGACTGATGGTGAAGTGACATGTGGTGATGAGTTTGTATGGGGTAATAGTTTATTTCATAGTTGATCTTTGATAGGAATAAAAGGCTAGCCACGAGGACCATAGCTGATGGAGTCTATTTTTGTCTTAGAGGGGTACTCTACCACTGATAGAGTTAGTGGAACATCCAATTTAATGTTGACATGTGTCAAATTGGGAGTGGTCTATGTGGTGGGTCCTTAGGACACCATGTGTCCTACTATTAATTAATTATTTTGTAATTTATCTCCATGGTCAAATTTGGGTATTATTACCTTTTTAATAATTCATAGCCAAATATTGACTGTATTCCTATATAATTATTCACCATGGATAAATATGGAGCTCAAGTTCAAAATTAGATGCCAACGCAACAAGTCCAACATTCATGCCATGGTTTACAACACCATAACACACTTACCATGGTAAAGTTAGCATGAGGGCCAAGTCAATAGTCAACAAATCACATCAAAACCCAAGCTTGAATAATATGCCAAATGTCATTGCTCCAACATTATCTACCATGTGGGCTATGCCTTTTTAAGGCTTAAATGGTTTGCATCCCTTCCAATGTGGGATATAGACTATGATAAACAACAAAGCCTAAGCATTGGTTTCTAACCCTTATCCTTTTGGTAAAAAAGATAAGGACTTGACCAATAAGCCAACCAACTCGAGCACTATATAAAGTACTTGAGGATCATTTTATAAGTAAGCTTTAGGAGTTCTAAAGACCAAGCTAAGGATTAAGAAGTGTTTTAAGAGCCTTATGAAATATTTTAGTGCCTCAAATTTTAAGATTTGGTTTGAGAGTATACTTAGAATATAAAGTAAGCTCATAAAGATGATTTTGAATAAATTCTAAAAGATTATAAGCATTTAGAGATAAGTTTAATTGGAGCGATCCCCATTGAAGTGGATCTAGAGATGTAGACTTTTAAGCTGAACTCCATTATCAAATCAGTTCAATGTCTTTTTTATTAATTTTTATCTATTTGCACTTTTAAATTTTAATGCATATGAATATTTTAAATTATGTGTTAAATTCCATAATCTTTTAAAAATTTGATTTTTATTAAATCGTTAAAAAAGGGTTTTGATCCATAAAATAAAGTGTGATTTGCACTTTTATGACACTTGTTTATTTTTTATTATGGAACAAACATACAAATTTTAAGAAATGAAACATAGGAAGTGCTCGTATTTAACCTTACTCATGCCTAGTAGCTCACATGTGAGCTTGGGATATACATTCAAAGTACCTAAATTTGTTCATATAGAATACAAATACTTAATGGTGGCTCTTGATTTTAGCATAAATTCACTATATTATTCACCTCTGCTTCTCTTTAGATATAATCCTTATTTTATATGAAAATGGAAATCTTCTTGCCAGGTCAAATGGGCATGTACCAAGTGATGATTTATCACTATGGGTCAATGTTCCACATCTCCACTATGATACTCAGGTTAGACAACCACACACTGTATACTGAGTTATCATTAGGGGGTCAATATCCTATCTGCTCCACTATTATAACACCCACACTTATTGAGCCACCATGTACAAGTTCTTGTAGGGATGTCCTTTAAAGGTCAATACCATACAACTACTTGCCAGATGGTATGGGATCCTCGAGGATTCCTCTAATTAGTACTAAAAGGTATAAAATGGAAGTAAGCAATCCAAATATTGCCTCCTACCAAGATATGTTGAGTTGGCATGGTACACATATTTGGTGTAAAAAGGGGCCCAAGATTGCCCCATACAAAATTGCTATTCTACCCTAGACTAGTCTTTTAGAACCTTTGGTAAGTAAAACTTAGGTGCGCCCTGCTCTAATTATGCCCTGAAGTTTTCAAATCCATATATAGTGATATTAATTTCTTCTATGGTACCACATACTTTAGTTAATATAGCCTTGAGGGTAAGCATGCCTGTGCTTTCCAATTATTTTCTAAAGGCCTCAAGCATTTCCCTTACTCACCTTACCTCATTGTCTAAGATATCCCGCTGCTCACTATTGTTTATTTGGAAGGTGTAGAAGAGAGCCTCTAGGTCTTGGTCTTGGGTCTTTAGTTAGGTGCTTAGAGAGTTGAACTTTTCCATTACATGTAGGTGCTTAGTTTTGTTCACCATGAAGGAGTATTGGAATAAAGTGCCTTTCTCCTTCATTGCCTTTTTAAGGTGAGCATTTATGACTACTACTTGGGTGGTGAAATTGAAAAATATGACATCTTCTTCTTCCATGCCCTCTTCCAAATTGATGAAGAGGTCTTCCACCACATCCAACTTTTTATTCAACTCTTTCTTTATGGCCTCACAAGGGTGTTTTGGTTCCTCTAACGCTAGCCTCATATGAGGAAGGATCTACTCTACAAACACATAGACCTGCTCAGCTTATTTCATTTTTGAGGTATCCAAACCATCCAAAAGGGATGGCTCCACCTCTTATACTTCCTTAGCACTAGACTTCTTCTCTTCTTGACCCATTGAGGCCTCTAGGTTTGGTGGGTGTTTATTTTGGTATTTTAAAAGTGGTCAAGTCCAACTTCAAAGGTGGATGAATAATATTGGGAGTATGAGGTATCCCCAAGTTTTTGATGGGCTTGATTTTGGATATGGTGGGTTTAGTTTGAGGGGTCGATGATGATTTGGGGATTTTAAGTGGAGGAATGTGGGAAGGTTATCCTAGAGTCATGGAAGGAGAAGGTTTGGTTGTAGATATGATGGTTTTATAATTTTAGGGAAGTGTGGTTAAATATTTGAGTGGGTTTTGATAAAGTAGACCTAGATAATGCCAATAAGTGGCTCTATCTAGGTTGGTTTGAGAGGTGAATGCCAGATTTTGAACCAATATAGAAAAATGTATGTATATGGGCTTAGTTTATTGATCCTTAGTTTCAAAGATTAAGCCTTTAAGTGGAGGTGAGGTAATGTTCTTAGGAGAGGGTTTGAAAGTTTGGGAGGATGATTCTACCATGGAAGGTGTAGGTAAGGAGGTTTCCTCTTTTGTAGTAGTTTTGAAAGAGAGGTTGGGTCATTTAATGATAGATGTGATAGGTTTAAGTGAGGGGATGGACATGGTTTCTTCCTTTGGTTAAACCTCCAAAGGAATGGTAGGTGAAGATGTGGTTGAAGTAATGATTGCCTTCTTCAATTTTTCTAAAGGAGGTGTGGGTATGTCCATGGTTTTCTCAAGTGAGGAAGAGAGAGAGGTGGCTTCCCCAATGCGGATGTCCAAATGAATAGTTAGTGAGTTAGACACTTCAATAAGTGGGAAAGATGAAATGGAGGTTGAGATAATACTCTCCTCAATAAAGGGTTCATAAATGATTGTAATAATTGTATTGAACTCAAGTGTGTGAGATAATTCAGGTTGGTTTTCATTATGGTTTGCAGAGGGTGTATGGTTGGGAAATGGTTTACAAAAAATGTCAAAGGAATAGTTAGGGGGTGCCTTGGGATTTTCAAATATGAGTTCCCCCTTGTCAATAATGTTTTATACAATCATTTTGACGTTATTACACCTACTAACATCATGTCCAATAATGTGATGGTATGCACATGAATCATTTTCATTATACCAACTAGGTGTGGGGTGAGTACTGTCAAATTATTGAGGAGGTTTTATGAGTGAATTTTTTATAATGTTTGATTTGAGTAGTTTTTCCAAAACTAAAGCATAATATTTTCCAATGGGAGTGTATTTTTTTGAAATTCTATGGGTTTGAATTCGGTTGGGTTGTTTGAAATAGTAAGAAGAACTGGTTAAGGGGTTGGATTGGTTGATGGTTGGAGGTAGAGAGGTTTTGAGAACAACTGAGTTATGGATTCCTTAGATCTATAAGGGTTGGATTGATTGGTGGGTTTTAATAATGAGGAAGGATCATTATATTTAAAGGTGGAATTCTTGTTTTGAAGTTTTAATATTCCTTCCATGATAGATCAAATTTCCAAATTTTGGGATATGGTAAAAGCCTCATCAAAAGTTTGAAAAGTTTGAACTTTAAGATTGGGTGAAATGTTTTTGGCACAACCTTGTGAAAATATCTCAAACAATTCAATTTGTGGTAATGAGAAATAAATTTTGTTGATAAAACCTCTCCATCTAGTAACAAAATTGGCAACTGATTCATCATCAAATTGCTTAATTGAATAAAGGTAAGTTATAGAAATCTTTTTAGATATGTTCACCAACAAGTGACTTAAAAAGACTTGGGTGAGTTGAGCAAAAACAAAGATGGAGTGTTGGGTGAGAGAACTATACCAATCAAGAGTGGGTCTTGTCAAATACATGGGGAAAGTTCAAAGGAGGAGGGCATCATCATGTGAAATTAAGTAGAATGAGTGATAAAATGCTTTCAAATGTTATTGTGGGTCCTCCTTTCCTTAAAATCTGGAAAATTTAAGAAATTCCCATTGAGGAGGATAGGATCAGATTGGGATAGATGGGTGGATAGGTTCATTGCATATTTGGTCATAAGAGATAAGCTTATGGGTTCCTAAGATGGATGATTCAAGATTGGCCATTTTGTCAATTAACATCTTAAACAAGTCGGTTTGAGGTTGAGTAGATGGAATTTTTTAGGATAGGTTGGGTTGAGGTATGGTATATGAAACATAATTATAAGGT
The DNA here is from genome assembly GCA_037957365.1 of Torreya grandis. NCBI lineage: Eukaryota > Viridiplantae > Streptophyta > Pinopsida > Cupressales > Taxaceae > Torreya > Torreya grandis. The sequence goes on along the minus strand of JARHVA010004343.1, from coordinate 301,935 downwards.
GGTTGTGAAGATAGGAAATGTTTGTAGGTGGTTGTAAAAGGTTGGGATGATACCACATAAGGATTCATGGGTACATAATATTGAGTTGAAGGGTCTATGTGACCTTGTGGATTAGGTACATATTGATAAGAGGATATGTGAATTTGTTGAGAGATTATTGTATTTTAAGTTATGGATGTGTGAGTGAGTTAGGGTTGAGTTTGAGTAGTAACTCATGTGTTAATGGGTGGAAGAGTTTGAGGTATAGAAAGTACCAAGTTTTGAAGATGGGTATAAGTTGGCTGGGTGGTGATTATAGAAGGAATGGTGGAAAGAAGGGTAAAAACTACCCCTAAGGTGGGTGTTGGATAAGTAACAAGAGGTTGGGTTACCTCTACATTAGATGTGTTGGTTGGTGTAGGGGATATTTCATTATGGGTTAGAATATTGGATTGGCTTTGGGTGGTGGTATAAAATGAGTTATGGGTAGAAGATGAAGCTTTGGTAACCAAGGGTTGGGTAGAAGTAACACCCACCATAAGCTCATGAGGCATGCCTAAAGGAGGATCCATGGGAGGAACCAAAGAAATTGTGTTATGATGAGCTAAAGTGTTAAGATAGTGTTGAAGGGCAATGGGGTTATTGTCAAGAAAAGTGGTGAAATAAGCATCACCCTCAACAACAATCTGAGGCATGGTAGGTGGGGTAGAATGATGAGGAGAACCCTCAACCTCAAAATTATACTCTATTGATGATGAATAAGAAGGGGTAAGGGATGTTTGATGGGTTTGATACCTAAATTATTTCCTCGTAAAAACCATGTGAGTAATTGGAAAAGAATAATGAGCCTCTCACCTTAAATAATGAGCAAGATAAGAAAAGTTCAAGGCAAACAAGGCACAAACTAAAGCCACAATTAATCCTAGGATTAATTTTAAATCACTTTTGGCTTATGGCTTAGAGTTTGTGAGAGAATTTGGATTGTGAACCAATTACTAAAAGATCAAACTAAGGATGGTTTCAAGTTTGTTATGGTGATAAATAAGAATCTTTACTAGACTAGGTACATAGCCTAGTATTGGGGGCTTGTTTCTCACACTTCATGAATCTTAAAGTTGAGCCAAGCCACTTATCCAATAGATACCATTTGTCTAGAGTTTATACTCTACCTAATAATAGAGTGGGTCCTCCCCTTGGTGATAAAATCCAAGTAGGATCACTTTAAAGGGTGAGGTGATCCAATGGGTGATGAAATCCTAATGGGCCTTGTCTCAAGTATGTTATGATGTTTGTTTTTGTGCAAGTGGTTTGGCTGTGTAACATAAGTGTGATATGATTAATTCATGATTATTTAATTAAATAAGTGAGCTAAATCAAGAAAGCAAACCATAAATGTTAAATTTTATTTTATACCCAAAAGGAAATGTTCAGATTTCATTTGATGAGCATACAATAAAGAAGAAAGAGAACTAGTCCCCACAATAAGAATAAAGGGAACTAATGTCCCATTGGCTATGCCAAAATGTTTATGCTAGACTTTTCACTTTTATAACTAAGAAGAAATAAAGAAATAAAAGCTGCAGAAAAGGGTAAAATAGATATGGTAGAAAAACCTAGTAGAAATGCATGCATTAATTAGATGAAGTGGATAACTCTTCTTTGGCTAAGGGAAGATGACTTGCATAATAAATCACTCAAGGAAAGCTTGTTTGTTATACAATGAAGAAGGGTGGATTGCCTAGTAGGGGCTATCAATCCACCCTTTGATACAAGTTAATGTTGAAAGTAGATGAATGAAAAATAAGCATACACAAAATTAAAAGAAGACAAATATTTTGCTAATGTAAGCTAAATATCTAATAAACTAACAAAATAGATGATAATTTACTAAATGAAATTTTTATTCTATTCTAGTCTATTTTGGTCTGGTTTGGTATAGAAAATGGGAAAATAGGATTTGGTCAATGGTTGGTTAAATGGTAGAAAATGAGGGTTTTGGTCACAAAGGGCTTACTATCAGCAGTTATAGGTAACCATAATCAATTAGGAAACCATTGATAGTTAAGGGTAACCATTAGTAATGACCTGATGGGACTTGGAAATGCTTAGAACATACATGGGAATAGGTTTATATATCTAGTATAGTTGAGGGTATATGTTTATTAGAGATCTAGTAATGATAGGATGAAAGGGTAGAGGGTTCAAAGTAACCAAAATGAGATGGGAAGGTATAAGGAGGATAATATTGATAGATATATCCAAGTATAATCAAAAAATAAAAATGGATAGATTACCTAATCTAAAATAATTTTGATATTATAAAGGGTGTTTGAAAGGAAGCTAAAAGAAATTTTCTAGAGGTTTTTATGTTGGTAGTTGCTAGAGAAACCTGCATGAAGAATGTTTGAATGCCTAGAAGACTTGAGTCCCTGTATGAAGATAGCCTAAATTTTTATTTTGGATATGTATTTGTGGATCCATTTATCTTCTTTCTCACTTCCTTTTATAAGCAAAAGGTAATAGAGTAAGAAGGATAAGGATGAGGAGTAATGACACATTGTGATGTGTTAGAGGATTGGGTGGAAAAAGTATTAAATTTTTTTCCTAATTATGTTAGGAGTATTGGATGATGTGTTACCATCTTGGGGACCTAACCATCAATTGTTAGAGTAATATTTGATAGTTACCTTACCATCAATTGTTGAGGTACTGAGTAGAAGTAAAAAGTAGGTGAAAGGGGTGAAAGGGCTAGTTGGTTAGCAAGGTAAGTTAAGTTAGCTAAGTGGCTAACTAGACCGAAGGTGAAGTTAGGTTAAATGGGTTAGGTGAAAGGTTTAGTTCAAAATAGGTCATTTCAACCTTATCAGTGTAGTTGAAATAAGTGAAAGAGAAGTCTGAGGTATTTTGACAACTAGAGCCATGTGTGTGGTTTTCTAGTGTCTATATCTTATCCCCTTTTTTTATGTGACTTGTATCTGTAAGCTGTAAAACAAAAATAGATCATGTGGTTGAAGGTTTGTTAAATATCAGTTTGCCCCAAGTATGTGAGGAGTTCCCCCTCAAACTAAGAGATGATGAGGAAAATTTGAATCAGGTTAGGGTTTGATGAATGGTTTATGGTTAGTCACAAAGGTTTGTGATAAGAGGGTGGTTCAAAGCTAGGAATTTTTAATGCAAACATGAACACAAGATATGCAAAAGATGTGATAGCCAAGATCATGCAAAGACTAAGGATGCCAATGTTGGTAAAAAATTGAGTGCTAAGTAGACAAGTGACCAATGAACTACGTGACCATATTTTGATGATTAGGTACACTTGTTAGCCTTCTAAGCAAAATAGATCAATGTTCATGGGAGTATCCAAATTTAAAAGTGATCCCATGTGTGGGTATCTAAAACTGAAAGTGATCCCATTGAGGACTCCAATGTTTTGGTCATGCACTAAGTGAAAATTGTTCAAATGTTTGAATGCTTAATATGGAAAAGTTAGTTAGTGTAGTAAAAAATACCATGGTAATATTGTCACAAAAATATGCGAATGGTTTGGGTCAAAATGGTCAACATTTGAGGTGTAAGCAGTGAGATGGTTTAAGGATAATGTTCGATGGTTGATGGTTAAAAAAATGGATGGATGAGATAACTCTACATGTATTAGGAAAATGAACACTGCCTACATAGTTCTGTGTACATGGTATCTAATAGGTAAGAGTTCAAATAACAATTAAGAGATTCACTTCCATAGGTAAGAGTTCAAATAACAACTAAACCAACTACAATGGGGATGATAGATAAATTCACTGTAATGGTTTGTGTGATCCCATCAAGTAAATGATGAATACCAAGTAGTAAAAAAAATAATAGTATCCAATGATGAATAAATCCCAAGGAATCATCTAGCATTCAAAAACCATATGTTGACATACCCTCCTACACTTGTCTACAAAAGAAGTTGTGAATATTGATCTAGCTAAACTACCTTGTAGAACTTTCTTTGAATGTGTCCAGAATGCCTATGATTCATAATTAGGATCATAATTGGTATAGGGTATAATGGTCAATGCTACAATAGTCTAGATAAAATTAAAATTGATATACAGAAATGGTTCAGGTTACAATAGTCTAGAGTTATAATGGTCTAGGGTTACAATGGTCTAGAATGAAATGGTATGAGGTATACTGGTCCAAAAGATAATAATACAAGTTATAAGTATAATGTAATAATAAATTACTTCAACATAAGTTTCCCCCAATTAAAGGCAATTGTATATAATAATTCAAAAAAAGGCTATCAAGTGTAGAACCACTTGAGATGCACAAAATTCATTGATTTCAAGATCTCTTTACTTATTGGTGTAGCCAACTATATGCCCTTGATCCATAGTTTGTTGTAACCACATATGGGCCCAACCAATTGGGTTGAAAATTACCCTTATTCTTGTGCTCAGAATTAGTTTTCTTTTGGTTCTCCTTCAAGACCAAGTCACCAACTTCAAACTCCTAAGGGAGAATGCATTTATTATAGCTTTGACATAATCTATTTTGATATGCTCTCAAGTTGTCTAGGGTAGCCAAACACTTTCTATCAATGAGTTATAGATATTGCAACCTAAAAACTCTATAATCTTTGTAATAAAAAATGTTCTATAGATATACATGAAATGAATTTAACTCAACCTTGACCTAGATAATATCCTCTATGCCAAAAACTAAGGAATATGGAGTGGATTTTGTGGGTGTGCAATGACAAGTATGATAGGCCAAGAGGGCAAAAAAAATTTCAAGTGTCAATTATGGCTAACATCATTGACAACATTGTTAAATATTATAATAATGGTTTTGTTAGATGCTTTGGATTAACCATTTCCTTATAGGTTATATGGTGTAATATTTTTGTGTTTAGTTTTAAACATGGCACAAAAGGATTTGACATCTTTGTTCATAAATGAGCCATCATTATTATATATAATTTAGGCTAGGAGACCATATCAAAAGATGATATGGTAATGGATAAACTTGCTAATATACTTCTTAATGATATAAGTGAGAGGAATGGCCTCAATCCAATTAGTAAAATAATCTATAGTAGTGAGAATGTGTTTATGGCCATCAAAAGAGGTGGGGTTTATTTTACTAATGAGATCAAGAACTCATGTACAAAATGACCATGGTGTAGTGATCGGTTGTAGAAACAAGGAAGGTGTGTGTATCAAATTATCATGTTATTATAAGGAAACACACTTCCTAACATAATTAGATGCATCTATTTCTATTTTAGGCCAATAGTATCCTATTTTGAGGAGTTTATTGGCTAAGACTACATGACTAGTATTTGTCCCACACATTCCTTCGTGGACCTCTTTAAGTGATAATGTTTATTCTCCTAAAGATAAATAATGAAGAAGTGTTACCTCATAAACCTTAAAATAAAGTGTGTTTCCTAGTAGGGTATAATAGGCTAGGTGATAGAGGAATATTTTTTGGAAATTATGTGAAAGGTCAAGAGAAAAGACTTGGTCATAAAAATAATTATAAATGTTTTAGAACTAAGAGAGTTTTGGTGGGAAATTGGGACCAATATTATACACACCCTCTCTGAATATGTAAATATGTGAGCTAGTTGTAGAATATTTTTAATAAGAAACTAATACCTTTTGACATCACTAGAAATTTCTACCATGGATCTAATTTTTGCCATTGTATCAGTTGATCTATTATTTGCCGGTGATACTTCAAATTATAGGGACATGAAATGAGACTTGAGATTATCCACAATGTTCTTATAGGGTAAAAGGTTTTCATCTCAAATCTAATATTGGTTTTGTGTTCTAATTAATGATTAATTGAGAATCTCCATAAACCATTAATTGATGTATGTCCCACTATATTACAAGAAAATATATTAGAATAAGAGCTTCATACTCGACAATAATTTTGGTGTAGTTGAAGCTAATATGAAATGCGTTGGGAATGAGGTCCCCTTGAGGTGTTACTAGTAAAATGATGGCCCTATATCCATGTGAAGTAAAGGGTCCATCAATGTATAACTTTCATTGTTCAGGTTCATGAGCCACTTATTCTATCACCATGATAGAATAATGTAGGAAATTAAATGTGAGTGCTTGAGTATATATAATAAGAGCTTCAGCAAGTTGATTTTCAATGACCTATCCCTAAATAGATTTTTGGTTCTGGTACTCAACATCAAATTCACTCAAGATCATGAACCTTTTATCTATGAAACTTATAAGGGTTGTTTTGGACAATAAATATTTGAGAGGGTCCACTTTAGCAATGATAATAGTTTTATTATTCAACATGTAGTGTCAAAACTTTTGGGAAATGATCACCATTACCAAACAAGACTTCTTAATGAGTGTATAATAATTCTCATATGATACAAGTTTTTTTCTCAAATAGTAGACCATGTTATGCTTTCCTTATTTATCATATTGGGCCAAAGGTGCCCCCAATGCATGTTTTGTGGCTGAGATGTAAAAAATCAATGGTTGTTTAGGTGTTGGTGGTATCAAAACTAGTGGAGTGGCCAAGTATGATTTGATATTCATAAGTAATTGCTTACATTCAATATCCAATTAAAAAGTGACACCCTTCTTCAAGAGGTGTGTGAAATGATGACACTTATATCTTGGCTATGAAATAAACCTATGAATAAACTAAATCTTTCCCTATAGGTTGTGGATCTATTTTAGATTAGAAGGTGGAGGAATTTTCATAGTCCTTGAAATTAGAAAGATCAACTTTAATCCATGTTTATGATATAATGAATCCTACCAATTTGTTTTAAGTGACACCAAATACCTACTTCTTAGGATTCAGATGAACCTTGTACTCATAAAGTCTCTCAAAGATCATTCATAAAACTTTAGGATGTCTAACATGCATTATTAACTTTGATAAAATATCATCCATATAATCCTCAACTATATCATGCATCATGTCATGGATGATGAAATTCATGACATGCTAATAAGTGGCCCTAATGTTCTTCAAGCCAAAAGTTATGAATTGGTAATAGAATGTTCCTCATGGTGTGGTCAACATAGTTTTGTGTTGGTATTCTAGATCTACATTCATCTATTTATATCCTAAGAAACTATCCATGAGGGATAACATCTAATAAAAAGTATTTGGGTCAATAATCATGTCATTGTTGGGTAGATTAAAATCATATTTAGGACATGCTTTGTTGATATCTCAAAAAATTAGTATAAATGCATATGCCTTATGGATTTTGACTCACTGGGACTATATTTGATATCCTTTCAGAATAGTCTAGTGGTCTAATGAATATAACTCCTAATAATTATTCTATCTCCTTCTTCACTAAAATATCAATGTATGGGTACATCTTAATAACTTTTTTTATGAACTACTTAACATTAGGATTTGCAACAAGTTGATGCATAAATAATTTAAGGTCTAAAGGAATTGAATGAATAAATGCTTCATTACATTTTTTAAATAATAGTATGTCTATATATAAAGAGAGATTCAATTATCTTGTAACTATTGATTGATCCCTATGCCACCTAAGTACCTAACTACTATAATACAACTGATCATCGAAATGCATAAGTAAGCTTAACCAGACAATGTAATAACTCAAATTATGATAAAATTCCCCCCTTTATTACATTATTTCTATAAACATAATATTTATTGATAGTGGTCCCCCCTTTATTACAAACACTATAAAAAGATTTACACTCTCCACGTAGCCTGCTCACTCTTTGAGGTGGCATGCCATCTTTATGGCTTGCTCATTATTCTAGCTCCTTCATTAAAATATGAATGTATGGGTGCATATTAATCAATTTTTTTTTTAGCTAGCTTAGAATTAGGATCTGTAATAAGTTGATGCACAACTAAGTTAGGGTCTAGGCCCGACATATCTGAATATGCTCTTGTGAATATATAAATAAAATCCCTTAGAATAGTGACAATATAGTCACACTCTTCATCAGTGAAGGATGAAATAAGTTAAAAAAATTTGGGATCTTCAAAATTTCCTAGGTTCACTTTAGTAGTATTTTATACAAGGAATTTAGAACCATATTCTAAAACAATGGGCAATGTTTTGTCTTGATCCTCTTCTTTTGCTTCAACTTCTAGTTGTGAGATTCAAAGCTCAGGATAGTGAGAGGAATATGAGTTTGCTTGTTCAAGTAATGGATAATTAGAAAATATATTTATAAATTTAAGAGAGATATGATCAAAGACTTTACATTTTTCAAAGGTGATACTAACATTAACTATAGAGTTTGGACTTAGTGGACACTGTGTTTGTTGTGGAGGTAAGAAAATTTCCCCATCCAAGAGTGACAAAAATAGGTTTTTACTAAAGGGATTTAAACTTTCTTTACTTTTTCCTTGATCAAAAAACACTTTAAAGAGGTTTTTACCTAAATATCTTGATGTTTCATAGCTATTATGACCACAAAAGTTTGTCTACTTTACAAAGTAGGTAGCAGGGTCTAAGGAAAAGTCAAACCCTTATTTGTGATCACTAATTGAAAATCCATCTCTAAGGCCCATATACTTGGCAATAGAATCCTCATTCTAAAATTAATTAAGGGGTATAATAGAGCCTTTTTAGTCCCACTATATGAGGTCAAGATGGTGAAGGGTAAGGGGTTAATGGGCTGTGATAGTCATAATAGAATTGGAGTCAATATATTAGTGTCATCTAGCTCATTGTAAGAAATATAATGAGATGTTTTGTCACTTATAGGATTTTATTCATCAGTCACTAAAGAATAATCACTTCCAAAATACATGAGGTCACCCCAAGTGGTATAAATATGAGACCTTGATTCATAGTAGGTTTACCAATTGAAAAAGGTTCTAAAATACCTTACTCTCACATCCTTGGCCATCTCCTACATAGTTAAAACAATCCATAATGAATTTAGGGATAGGGTATTTAGGATTCTAAAAGTAATTTTCAAGGCTATTAGTGTAGAGCCAATATCCTTTAGTAAAGGCTTCTTGATCCTAATTCAATGAAGTTGCTAGTACAAATACCACTCATTTTTTTCTGTGCTCTTATTATACCAAATCATGTTTGTCATGTGAGGTATCTTAAAAGGTTTAGGTATACCATAGGAATCAGGGGATTTAGAAAATTTTCCAATATGAAATGCATCTTTCAAATGGTATGTAGAAATGACTATGTCCTCAACAATGAGCTCCTTTGTGAATGTTGTATGGAATAGATCGGTTGAAGTAGAATAAAGATCACTAGAGTTGATATAATTAGATTTAGTTAGTTCAAAAATTGTTGCTTTATTATTCTTGGCTACAAATTTAGAGCCAAGACAATAGTTACAATTTTGATATTCAGCCTTTATGTGTTTGCGATATTGGTAAGGCAAAAGATCAACATAAATGGTGATCTTAATTTCTGAATGGTAGAACTTGAGTGACTGATGCAAGGTAAAAGGGATAGAGTGTGATTTATGGATCCAAGGATGATTAAAAGTAAATTATAATGAAAATCATTATCCACAACATGGAACAAGGTATCATGGGTTACAGGCCTCATAATAATTGGTAAATAAATAATCCTTAAAGACTCTATTTCGGTGTTGTAATATGCCTTGATCATGATCATTTCAAGTTGCATGTACTTGGTGGTATATGCCAACCATTATATCAAATTTAATGACACTATGTTCTACCATAGATCATTATCTATAAGCACCTATTTTATTTTATGATGGGCTATAATGACTTAAATATACAATCAGACTAAGGGAAGACATATCTCTTTGATCAAAAGTAAGTTATTGGCTTAGATATATATGCCCTATGAGTGTCTAAAATTGGTTAGGATTTATATCTTTGGGAATAGTTGAATGCTAAAGGAAGTCAGTTATTATAGCTCTGTATACTTTTAACATATGTAAGAGATCAAGAATGGAAATCTACATAGACATTTTACTAAGTTAGTCTTGAATACTATATGGATTCTCAATGGAAGGATGAGAGGGTTTGGCCTTAGATAGTATAATGTTCAATTTGGGATCCAAAGGAATAGTGTTTAGATCTGGTTTAGTGTTGGAAAAAGGCAAAGGGCCCTGGAGGGTAACTCACAAGTATCTAGTTGTGATTACATAATTTTGAGTCATCAAGGAGGAATTATAATTAGAGGACATATAAGGCAGAGGGTTCACATTTGGTTCAATAGGAGAAGAACATGATGTCCATTAAAGATTAAATCACAAGCATATAGTTATGATTACATAATTTTGAGTGGGCAAGGATTAATTACAATTAAAATAATGGGGTGGTGGTCAAGAAATAGCAAACTACAAAAATTGAGGCATAATAGAATTGCTTGAACCTATTGTGGTGTTACTTGAAGAATAGAGTGTCAACCCTAGAATATGGGTACCAACACTTCGATAAGAAGTGGATAGTTCATGGGTTTTGGTTATAATGGTGGTGACATGATTTACAAAAACACATACCATGGTGTTATTATAAGAATATAACATGGTGTTGTAACCTAGGTTGTTAGTTTGGGTATTATGATCCTGATTATGATTATGATGATTAGGTTTCTATCCTTATCCTTAATTACATTATACTTACCATGGTTTTGATTGTTCTTCTATTATTTTTGATTATTTTTAGAAAATGGTTCTTTGTAGATGCTCATGTCTTGATTAGTTTTTTGAATTATTTTTTTCACTTAAATTTTTCCACTTTCAATTAGTTCCTTAATTAGATATCTTAATTATATGCATCATTAAATGGCATAGTCAATAAAATGATGGAAATTGTAAAACTAATCTTCTCAATACTAATCAAGTTTAGGTTGATCTTCTAGAAATGGCTTTTGTACAATACATAAGTCAAATTAGATACCACTAGTTTCTAGAATCTACCTTAATAAGTTCTCCTAGTTTGATGAATGGTCTATACTTGTTAAACCCTATGCGTGGAGGTGTTATTTGAAAAGTGGTTGGTGGATTGGTTTATATGTTTAGAGTGTCTAAGCCTGCACTATTTGCATATGTCTTGATTTTATCACTCCATTTCCCACCATGTTATGATTCTTGTTAAATACTTTAATTTTATTACAATATTAGTTTGAATAGGTGGTTGGGTCTGATTAGATGTTTGACCCTGAGAATAAATTTGTACAAGACCTATAGTAATAAGTGCCTTTTCAATATGCACTCCATTATTAATAATCTACTCAAATTTTTTGACACAAATGTGTCCTAGATTATGAGCTACTTTAGGGTGTAGATTATATGAAAAGGTATTGGCTAACTCCTTGTCTAGTAGATTATGTCAAAAATGAGAAGCTAATACTCTCCACCGCTATAGGTATTTTGTGAAGCTTTTTCCATATTTTTATTTTTCCTTACATAAGTAAACCACTTTTAACTCATGTTCAATGTTATAATATAAATGGTTGATAAATTTATCTAATAAATCATTCTAATCTATCACTATATACCTTAGGAAATTTGAGGAGCCAATTTAGATTTTGTCCAACCAAACTACATGGGAACAAGTAGATCAAATAAACACTACTATAGGTTACATCTTGGCATAATACAAAAAGGCTTGAATGTGTTCTTAAGGATCCCCATTTCCTTTATATTTATCAAACTTGGGTGCCTAAAAATGAGGTGAAAAGGGGACTTGAAGAATACTTAAGTCAAATAGATAAGGGCATATCTTGTCAAACTTATATTTCTTAATTTGATTTCCTATCTTAAGCCTTGAGACTATTTATTTCATCAAATTCCACCCTTACATATTTTATGAATTCATTGAAGGAATATAATTTTGATGGGTAGGAATATACCCCCTGTGTGGTCATATTAGGGATATGAATCATTTCACCATAATTTTGGTTTTGGTTTACCATTTTATTTGAGTAGGTATAATGTTGATTCATAGTTGTTTGATATTTATTCCCTATAATCTATTACTGTGACTTATAGGTAATATGGTAATTTTGGGGCACTTGTTGTTGGTTCACCAAAGGGTGTTGCCATTGCTAGTTTTAAAGGGGAACATTTTGGGATGAACTTAATAAAGTGTTTTGTAAAAGACCCCCAATTTGTCATGAATCCTTAGTTCCTTGGTATTGTGAAGTGGTAAGAGTCTCCTGATGGTTGAAGAAAGTATGCTCTATATCAAGTAAAATGTGTTACAAAGTGTCTATAGGTTTTTTCTATTTAGGAGAAGCCCTAATGTCTACCATATATGTAGGATCAATTAAGGTGTGTTGCATTTTTTCTATCAATCATTATGTATCCTTAAAAGTGGAATTTTTGATTAAATTCACATCTAAATAAGTTGTTAGGTCTATTACAAGTTGATCAGTGTACCATTGACTAATTTTCTTGATCTTGGTCGTAAGATCCCAATCAATTGAGGATGAATTTATAAGTTGTTATTTCCATTTTCTAGTGGAAGTAACATTGGGTTTTATGACATGAGTAAGAAGTTTCTCTTATTGTTGCTTCTTTACTCAAACAAGTGTGTGCAATTGTTTCATTGGGAAATTTAACATAAGTTGAGCTCCTAATTTTATTAACTTGAAGAGAGATTCATATTTGTCCTATATTGGTTATTGTTCATAATAAAAATGTTTAGATCTTATTATCATTGGCATATCATCAAACACAATGGGATGTTCTTATCCATCAGAATAATTATCTTCCTTGTAACTAGGGTCATAAGAGACCCCACTACAAGTATACCTTTTTATCTTTGGTGATGGTTTTACTACATTTGCTAAGTGTTTTGGATTTTGGTTTTATAAACATATAAAAAGGTAAATTTAGAATATTCAATCAAACAAACACAAGGTAAAATGACACTATAATTATAAGGTAATGGCATGACACCACACGATTATAATAAATAAGTTCTAAGATTACTCAAACTTGGTTGGTTGAAACTATCAATTTAAAAAATAGAAAAACAATCTAGGAACTTAGGGTACAAGATATCACACAAAAGGCTAAGTTCAAAGAATGTCAATACCATAAAAATCTAAGAACAAGTGTGGTGGGGTGTGATTATAAAATTAGAATAACTTTCAAATTGATAATCTTAGGATATAAAGAAATAAACTTAGGATGTGAATTAACACAAGAAATCCTAAGTATAAAACCCAAAATAAATGGGTATCACAACTACGCACAATGGAAAAAAAATTCAAATGGTTCACAAACATAGAAAGTAAGTGTATGCAAGATGACCTAAGCTCAAAATAAAAATATAATAGGCAAGTGTCTAGACAAATAACCTCTAAACCAAATGGAAAATTTCACCCAAGTTATTCAATCCAAATGCAAAAGGTGAACCACCCAAGCTCAAGTGGTAAGCAAAACTCTAGTGTAGACCAATTGCATATTAGATTAAAACTTAGAAAGGCGATATTTCAAATTTGGGTTAAAAGGAATTTAATATTTTTCAAGTGGTAAATAGTTTAGACTCAAATAAATAGGATAATTATGCTTTTGGGAAATACCAACATAAATGATTTGATTTAAATTTGAACAAGGGTAAAAAAATGTTTTGAATTTGACCAGCATAAAAAAATATTTGTTCAAAACAAATGGTGTATAATAAGTTTTTGGTTTTTGGACATGTTTTAGTTCAAACACAAATAACTTTTAGACTCTAAAGATAATGTCAGTACATAATAACAAGAAAAACACTAAACTCTATGTCCTATCCTATAAACTGATAAGGTAGCTCCATACTCTTGGATTCCATAGATATACTCTTTCTTGAGAGGAAATAAGTTATAAATATGATATAGCTTTTTTCGAGAATATTGGAGTCTTATTCCTAATTTAAGCTAAGGGTCAAGATTAATAAATAAGTAAATAATATTTTAATAATTACAGTCATGATCTATATAATTTATCTATCTTTTTACCTTTCTAAAAATAGAAATAAATTAGTAGAAATATAACTTAGCTTAAAATAGGCTAAAAAAGCTATTATAGGTTCTAAAATTAGCTGTGCAAGATTGGGATAGTGTTATAAATCATAATCTATATTTAATTTGGTGAAAGGATAGGACCACCAAAAATAGGACACCCTAGGGTCTAGCACTATTGTCCATTCCTATCGCTATTGTCCAAACTACTCATAGAGACTTGATTTTTTTAGGTTTTTTGTGTTGTTCCTATGTGATCCTACATATGAAATTTTGAGTGATTAATGTTGAATGAACTTGATGTAAATCTATTTTAATCTGAAAACCCTAACCTTCATTCTTGATAAATGATATTTGAATCACTAAAAAAAGGTGGGGTTAGTGTGTGTAAGATGAACTAAACATGTGATCCACACCCTTTGTGTGGGCACACTACCTACATACCAATGCTCTAAAGAGGGATCAATCCATATGCAGTTCTCCCACTTGATGTGTTTTATACAATAATGTGATGCAAATGCAAAAATTCCAAATTGAGAGTGCTTGAGGTTACTAAGGACTGGTATAAGGGTTTGAATATGTTTGCAACTATGGGTGACTGTATGTAGAGAATAGGGAAATCTTCCTTATTAGTGGTTTATTTGTATTCTTGCTTGATTTATAAGATTTTATCATCTATCATTTGTAAATGACTTTTGGATGAGATTTTAAAGGGAACTATTGGTCATGGGTTAGATGTATTCATGCTAGGATGACATGTTAATGGAAAGGAATAAGATGAAAATGGTTATTTGGGATCAAAATGCAATTGGAAAAGATCACCAAAAATGGGACACCATACGGTCTAGCAATGTACTCTAGGTATGACGCTCTTGTCCTAAAGTATTGGGACCTAGGGGGATAGGATTAGTATAGGAAATAGAGTCTATTTGAGTAAGAATAATCATCATAAAAATCAAAAAGGTACCTAGGAGTGATCATATAAAAGGCTATAGATGACTGGGGATAAGCAAAAAGGTACTTAGGAAGGTCACAAAAAGAATACAAGAAGGTCATATGGATAGGGTATCAGAAGCCACACTCAAACAACTAATTTGGACATTTTATATGACTGCATTTGTCCCCCTTTATTTTAGTGATGTGACAAAAGTGAAATACTAAGATTAAAGAAAAGAAAAAAGTGTACTTGAACTTACCTATAAGGGTGAAGCCCATGAAGCTGTGTGATGATGAGTGTGCATAGAGAGAGCACATCATGAAGTGTAAATCTATAAGAGAAAATAAAGAGTAGATCAATTCTTACTAGACATGTTATGTCTAAAATAATAACTTAAAAAATATTAAAGAAAGAGAGGAAAGAAAAGGAATGAATACACCTCATTTTGTAGGCAAACCAATACAAAACCTATTGTGATGATAGGTAATGTTAAGTATGTGCCAAACCAAGAGTAATATCATGAATGGAGCTAAGTGCTTAGTTCCCTGAGAGTGGTTCAAGAATGCAAAGGATATCCCTTTGGCTCCATCATCATCCACTAAGTTAAGCTATGTGATATTACATGTGTTGATCAACGTTTAGACTATGTGTCTAATCCCTCTCAATAGGTGGCTCAAGAATACAAAGGCTAGCTAGTCCTTTGGCTCCATCATTTCCCATTAAGTGAAGCTCTAAAATGATATTGATATGAATGTGTGTCATATGAGATGTCTCTTGAATCCCATGCATGTTTTATAATATAATAATGTGGCATGGATAACTAAATGTGTACTAGAAAGTAGGCTAGTCTTAGCCACTTTGAGAGGTGGAGATTAGGTTTGTATGAAATCCACTCCAAAACTAGGAATTAGGATTATGTGTAATCCACTTGGGAATGATGCCAACCACCTATAGATGGAATAAGGCACACAAAATTTGAGAATACCTAGGTAATATACTAAACTCAAAAAGAAAAGAAAGCCAATGTGCCATGCACATTACCCCCAATCACTGGTGTCTGTAACATAGATTATGATCTAGAACTTATACCAAATGTCCAATCTAACACTATAAGTGAGAGCCATCAAGTCATGCATGATACCCCCTTTATCTAAATTCTCTAAAAAAAATTGTATTGAAACTAACCAATCTAAACTGAACCATTTCTGACAAAATTGTAACTGAACTCTCCTTTCTATCTACATTTGGAAAATCTAGTTTTTTTATTGTTTGGACAAGAGTGCCAAAAATAGGATACCCTATTATCCAACACTATAATACAAGTGTGGTGCTTTTGTCCTTTATTGTTTCTAATTAATATTCTATGTTCCTCACTACTTTCTTGGTTTTCTTTGCCTAGTTTGGGTTTTAGTTATTATTTTAAGTGTTTTGAAACTCATTTTTGACCAAAAGAGGCTCTAATCTCTATGGCAAAACCCCTATTTGTTTCCCCATTTTTTGAGGGTAGGAATGAAGACATTGTAATTTCTATCCTCTAAAGAAAGAGCCCTACAAGTGTGTTATGATATGATATATAAATGATAATGAAAAAATATGTCTCAAGATATAGCATAGTTTGTATTGGAGATTTTTATATCAATAGGGGCATGCCTAGATAGATTTAACAATGTAATATCATGTGTAGTATACTAAATTGAAACTAGAAGTCTGGTTAGTTGTTAATTTTTCATTATAAAATAGGGATGGAACATGATGTTTATCATGACATCAAATAAACCAAGGTAGTGCATGATGTGGATCATGGCATTACAAACAATTGAGAAACAACAAGCAAACAATCATGCAAGGAAAGAAGCAAGAAGCATATAATAGTGGAAAAGGGACCAAGAAAATAAGGGACATGGGCACATGTCACTCAAACTAGAAAGAAAGCATGCAAGTCATGTTAAAATTTCCACATACACATACAATTGAAAATAAACAAGTTGGCATGAGGGTCATAAGCACATACATGAGTACAAGCAAAGGACATTGAAAAATGTCCTAATGCACACATAAGAGATAAAATAGGAATTGAGAAATGTAATCATATCTAGATACTCAAAGTAAGAAATTAATGAATGTAAAAGATAGAAATATAATTCCATCTAACTAATCAAAGAAAGAAGTGAAAGTATGTGAGATATGGAGTACAAGACTAGGTATATGCTTAAAAATACACAAGTGTTATATACTAGTGAGTGTCGATAGATTAATATGTGTAAGATAGTAAGTAAAGTACATCAACATGATAAATATAATGTGTAGTGTAGGAATGACATAACCTATATGGTGTAGTCATGTAGAAGATGCCTCCAATGGGTATATATGTCGATGTATGTCTTGAATATAGAAATAGGTTGTACCTCAATAGGTAGAGTGAAGCAATCAAGGATCTGGTTGTCATTGCACACACTCAAATAAGATCAAGTGAATCATGGTAATGTAAATAAATTGACATACAATAGCATATAATAGAAAAATGTAAGTCTAACATGGCAGTAGAAATTTAAAGCATGGAGAATGCATATAATTGAAATACTTTTGATGTTTTTGAGTTATTTGAATTTTTTTGGTATTTTTGATATATTTTAATGTTTTTGGATTTTTAAATGTTATACTATTTTTGATATTTTTAAAATAATCTATGTACAATCAATCATAAGGAGACTATGTACAAGTAATTAAAAGGAAGCTATATAAAAGTAATTTTGAAAAATTATGTATAAGTAAGTTGAAAGGAAACTATACATAAAACAATGCATGTAATGAAATACTATACATGAAATCTATGTAGATGCATAATATTCATTGCATTTTTGAGTTTCTTTCCTTTAGGTGAGGCTAGATGATACACTTTAGGGCTATTATTTTTGGTAATGAGGTATGGACCTAACCAATTTGGTTAGAATTTTCCTTTCATTTCTTCTTCAGCATTAACATTGAGAATATTTTCTTTGAGAATGAGATCATTAACTTCAAATTATCTAGTGTGAACTTGTTTGTTATAGGATTGTTATATACATTGCTAGTAGATTTTGAGATGTTCAGCTACTTGAATGTGTATGGTCTAACTACTCAAACTAGTGTAAACACTTTTCATGATACTATTCATCAGTGAGGATACCTTTAAGGGATATATGGAGATATGGGATTTCAAATTCTAATGGTAAAAATACTTCTATGCCATAAATGAGTGAATAAGGAGTGGCTTATGAGGGTGTATGAATACTTGTGTGATAATCCCATAATATAAAAACTAGTTGATTATGGTAATCATCTCTAAATTTGGTGACTATTTTTCTTAAAATGATATTGATGGTTTTATTGGTAGCCTCTGCTTGAATATTTTCTTATGGGTAGTATGGAGTCGATAAGGTGTGTTTAATCTTATATTTTGTGCAAAATTACTTGACAATTTTATTCTTGAATGATGTTCTATTATCATAAATGATAGTTGTGAGTAAGCTGAAGTGTGAAATAATGTGAGTCATGAGAAATATAAAAAATGTCCTCCCCTATGGTAGATTGAAGTGGAATGGCTTCCACCCACTTGGTAAAAATATTATGTAGCTATGATGATGAACCTATGCCCATCAGTGCACTCAAGGTTAATTTTTCCAATCAGATCAAATCCTCATAACATAAATGGTCATGGAGAGACAATGGGTTGTAATTGTTGTGATGATGCATGCTATAGGTTACTGTGTCATTGAAATTTTTTGCATTACTTTGCATATTTTGAACATTCATCTTCCATGGTGAGCCAGTAGGACCCTTGTCAAAGTAATTGTGTGACATGGATTTTCCACTGAAGTGACCACCACACTCACTATAGCATATTTGTGTAAGAGTAATTTTAACTTCTACTGAAGTCAAGCATCAAAGAAATTATCTATCAAAAGATTGTTTAAAAATGTCTCTACCAATGATTACATAATATAGTGCTTGTTTATGTAACTTGCATTTGTCATTTCATTAAAAAGTGTCTAGTGTAATAGATTTGTTTAGAAAGTTCTAGATATCAAAAAACCATTCTAGAGTTGTGAAACTATGTGTAGTGGCTAAGACAAATAGTGAAATCAAATCCACATTGGATATTAATGGTGATTGTAGTCTTATTTTAGATTTTTTAGGAATATTGGAGTCTTATTCCTAATTTAAGCTAAGGGTCTAGATTAATAAATCAAGAAATAATATTGCAATAATTATAGTCTTGACCTATATAATTTATCCCTCTTTTTTACCTTTCTAAAAATAGTAATAAGTTAGGAGAAATATAAATTAGCTTAAAACATGCTAAAATGGTTGTTGTAGGGTCTAAAACTAGCTATATAAGATTGAGATAGTGTCACAAATCAAAATCTAGATTTCATTTGGTGAAAGGATAGGATTGTTTAAAATATGACACCCTTAGGTCTAATACAGTTGTCCACTTCTACCACTACTATCCACACTACTCACAGAGACCTAATTTTTCTAGGTTCTTTTCATTTTTCCTATGTGAGCCTACCTATTAAATTTCAAGTGTTGAATGTCAATGAATCTCACTATAGAGATGTTTTAATCTTTAAAGCCTAACCCTACATCATGCTTGATAAACATGATTTAAATCACTTGAAAAGGGGGTTAGTGTGTGTAAAATATAATAAATCATGATCCACACCCCTTATGTGGGCATGTTTACTACATAACAATACTCTGAAGAGGGATCAAGCCATATGTAATTCTCCCACTTGATGTGCTTTGTGCAATAGTGTGATGCAGATGTAAAAATGCCAAATTAAGGGTGCTTGAGGTGGCTAGGGACTGGTGTGAGGGTTTTAATATGTTTTAAATTATGTTGGGTGCATATATGTAATGAATAGGGAAATTTTCCTTAGTGGTTTGTTTGTATTCTTACTTGTTTTATAATATTTTGTCACCTCTCCTTTGTAAATGACCTTTGGATGGGATTTTATATGGAACTATTTGTCATGGGTTATATGTATTTGTGCTATGATGACATGATGAAGGATAAGACTCAGATGAAAGGAGTGCCAAAAATAAGACACCCTAGGGACCAGTGCTATAGTCTAAGTATGGCACTCCTATCTTATAGGCTTAAGATTTGGGGGGGTGGGTAAGAATTAGCCTAGGAAATATAGTCTAGCTAAGCTAGAATGATTGTCTGAAAGGCTATGGAAGATTTGGGATAAGTAAAAAGGTACTTAGGAAGGTCACAAAAATCATGTAAGAAGGTCTTATTGATAGGGTATCACAAACCACACTCAAACAACCAATTTAGACATTTTATATGACTACAAAATCATATAAATTTAGATGAACATGAAAATTAGGGTTTTTAGGCCCCCTCTTCTCTTAATAGATCATACAATGACATGAAACTTTAGGCTACTCTCCCTATACCAATATTATTCCACAGTAAATGGGTTTTATATAAAAATTATAAGTATAACATGATCCAAATGGTCCCATATGTGTGATTAACACTAGGGTAAAACACATCATTTGAATCTACATAGATGGATTATTGTAAAAGGTTCTTGTTCTTTTTACAACCACTACATACATCAATTACTCAATTTAGTGTGATGTTTAGGTTAAGCCATCATTCTGAGGTAGGTTTTACTAACATAGCTTATTTAACCACTCAAACAAACATCTTAGTAAGTCAACCCCAATTTGTATACCCCACTATGGAGTGGTATTCCAATTATTATGGGAGATGAATTCTTGGTTCAACACTTTCCTAATAAACTTATGAGGAGGTGATGGAATCCCATCCACAAGACAAGAAGCAAGAAATAAAATTTTAGGACTTTAAGGTCATTTTGGGATCACCCAAATCATTTAGATTTTGGGATGTGCCTTTATGACATACCTTCCACTTTTGGACTAAGTGAAAAAAAAATAAGAGAATCATTTTTGGATCACCCAAATTCCTTAAAGTGGAGGGGGGGAGATCATAGATGCTAAACTTGGTTTTCACAAATAACAATCAAGTCAAATAACTTTGAAACTAGTTTAAGTAAAAATAAATGACAAAAAGTAAAGACTCTTAAGAGTCCTAATATATGATGATTATTGTTTTTAATCTTAAATCCAAATGTGATTTAAATTTTCCTTTGTTATAAAATATAAACAAGTGAATTGTCTTAAACCTGTAAAATAGAGTGTTAGATGTCTAGAAAGGGTTGTAGGATGTCAAAATAAACTTGAACTAAGTATTTTAACTATCTAAAATTTTGAAATAGGGAGATTCTATTGTAATTTAGAGCAAATATATGTTCAATGTGATGATATAATTGATCTTCAAGATAAACTTGATGTTACATAGAGACAAACATACTATGTGGTGATCCTACTAATTAATAGGGTGATATCATCAATTAGCATGGTGATCTCACCAATAAATATGGTGAATCCACCAAAATGATAAAAATAAAATAAATTAGTTACCTAAAAATTTGGTATATGATGATATCATTGATATTTAGATGACATCTCCATTCCAAATGTCAATTTTTCTAATCTTTAGGTCGATCTCACCATTTTGTAAAAACATAAAGATAGAGATAAAAAAACACAATAGTCAATTTTGTTGTTTTCATGGGTGATCTTTCCATTCCATAGGGTGATCTCACTGATGTTTAGGTTTAATTCATCAATTGCGAGTTTATTCTTTTGTTTGGTCCAAAATTCATAAAACATGAAAATTAGAATAAAAGAGGAGCAAAACAACCTCAAAAGAGGGTCTGAGTTCTAAATTATAAGGATAAATTGGTATGTGAGATGTGTGGTCCCATTGAGTGTGTCAAAATATATAATAAGATTCTAAAACAAGTTAACTCATGTTTTAGTAGAGAAAAACCCAAAATAAGCATAAAGAACTAATGTGTTAATCCTACTACCTTGAGGGGCAGTGCTAATGAAATCAAGGAACTAATTATGAAAGTAAGACAAGAAATACCTTCCAAGTAGTGAATCTCCCTAAAAAGTAGTCAATAAGTGTGCTTGAACCCAAATTTAGTGTTTTAAGTCTTTGTCAATGTGTTATAGCCTGCACCTTCATCATATCTAAGTTCACTAATGGCTTTAGTTCTTCAACTTGGTTAATTTAGGTGAATGATTGATTCTTCTCTAGTATGAATTTAGCATAATAACACTACTCAATTGAAGCTTGATGAAGGTATTTCTGAATAATAAGTTTAGTAAAAAATAGTTTTATATTTAGGGTCTTGGCTCACTTATTTATATATTTTTTGAAATGTTTAGGATTAACCATGACCATCCATCTTGAGATCAAGATGTGTGGCCATGGATTGATTCAATATTGGAGGGTCAAGAAATAAATATGGTAATTAATTTTTAGAGGAATGGGGCATTAATAAGACATAGGAGAGCTTAATTCTCATAATTTATTCCATTAATGCCTTATCGATGACAACTCTGTGATGATGTCAAGATTGATGTAGATTTGAATAATGAATTTCTAGTAAATAGATATTCAACAAATTTCATGGAATTTCCACTTAAGATTTGAATTTGGTTTTGATTTTATTAAATTATTTTAATTAAATTTTTTTAATGCTTTGGAAATTGGTTGCACATTTAATCAACTTGGTCATAAATTTTGTTTTATTAGTTGTAATTTGACTGGAGTATAATTAGAATATGTCAACTGTATACAGGGCAATACCCCAATTAGGTTATTATAGACATGAATTGACATATGCACGTAATGTGTGTGACCAAATTATAAGATTTTAGTGGTCTAAGATGCCATTTTTCATGGTTGCAATTTGAATTTAAGTGAATTGGGAAAATATAATGATTCTATAACATGCCTTACCCAAATCAAGTATCAATAGATCAGAATTAACACCTAAAAGTAATGTGTGCAGATGAATTTGAGTATTTTAGTGATTTTAGTATAGATTACGTGTTTTTGTAGTATATCATTCAAATTTATGATTCTATCATTTTTTAATAATAATTGGATGTCTATACTAGACACTATTGGTGATTGGAATATGTAAATATGGTGGTAATATCTAGGAGGAAATAACATCTAAATTAAAAATGTGGATGAATTTGAATGTTAATTTAGGTTACTTATAATGTTGGAAATGGATATTTTTATATCATTAATTACTTATAGGAATTAATCAGTAGTAATAGGAGTGAATAAATAATGGTTGAAAGGTATTAGAATGAGGCATAAAATAAGTGTGTATGAGGAGTGGTCACAAGTGCTTTATTTTAGTTTAAATGTTAGTATATTTGTCTACATTTTCCCTCTTTTTATTATAGTAATGCATAAAAGTAAAAGTAGTAGATTAAAATGAAAGTGTGTACCTAAACTTACTATTTATTTGGGTTTAATGCACACCGTATAATCTAATGAGGTAGCCTCTAAAATTTTAGGATCGATGAATAAACTTCACCCCAAGGT
Organism: Torreya grandis; assembly: GCA_037957365.1. Taxonomy (NCBI): domain Eukaryota; kingdom Viridiplantae; phylum Streptophyta; class Pinopsida; order Cupressales; family Taxaceae; genus Torreya; species Torreya grandis. The sequence continues at coordinate 278,577 of JARHVA010004343.1, read as the reverse complement.
AAAATTTATAGGTTATTTAGTTTTATAAATAACCTAGTGGTGGAATTTCAATGAGAAATGAGATATTTACCTCAGATGGTTTAGATGTATGGATTCTAAAAGAAACTAAATTATACTTGAGATATCTTGGTGGATTATAACCTAAGGTGAAATGTATCAAAAAGTAAAAAGAAGAGGTAAGGGTAGAGCATAAAAGAGGGTTTGTGAACCAAATACAAATGAAACCTTACCAAACTAAACTTTTCACTATGTATTTGACAAGTGATCGAGAACCAATGACTACTATAGGTTGTTATTGACACACGAAATAGACAAACATAGTTAGATACCCAAGGAAATAAATATAGTAAACTTCAAATCTTATAATCAAAGGTTATTATCAATGTATGATTGTTATTTCACATCTTCAAATGGAGATTATGATTAATAAACATAAAGCATTTAAATTAGCCATAGCACAATCTCAATAACTATATTGAAAACACTTTTTCACAATCCAAAGATTAAAATACTAGAATGATGAAATATCTTCAATGTATCACATTATTTAGAAGGGACAAGCACATCAAGATAAACTTATAGAGCAATCCATATAATTTAGTATTCACCATAATTAAAAAATTAACCTCCTTTTTAAATGTGGATGATACAAGTATATATAACTTGGGATGGGGACCCCTTATCCCTAATCAATGTCTAAATTTACATTTTATATAATAATACCATTTTAAAATACATACATTTCATTCATGTATACAATATATGATATAAATAACACCCCCTCACCCAAAATAACCCTCAACTATAATATATACCAAAAATAGAGTTGAGACTTGAGTCTCAATTACAACCAATATACATGCAAATATACATATATAAAATTAAGGTGATGATGTGACACCACTCAGTGATGGGGCTTGTATGCTTGAATTATTACCCACTATAGTTATAAATAGAATGACAACTGAAGTTATTGAAGGAATTAGTGGAATTGCAGTTGAAAGTGTAAAAAACATGGGCCATTTAGATGTCTGCACAATAGTGTAACAAAGAATTTGATTCTATGTACTTGGAGATGGCCGAGATACACAAGATGTACATGTTAAAGGATGATTATATTTAAATCTTAAAACTACTTGTACAAAACATGAATTTCTTCAAAATCAGTCCTAATGGTCTCATAGTCAATGATAGATCTTTTGAATGAAAATGGTAGTTTGGCCATCAAATTTTCATGAATACTAATCAAATCCTTGAACTCCACATTCAATGTATCAATGTTAGCTACTTTATATTTTAAAAAATTTGTTAATTTAATGATATATTCATTAGTTATATACATGGTACAATCAACTTCTACTTGGAAACTATTAGTATCCAATTAGAGTAAACCTTCAAAAATAGGTTTTGGGACTAGTCTCCCTAGAAGCATATATAAATCTATAATCTTTGTGTCACTCAAAATTGACAATGCCCACTACTCGTGACTTATGAAATACTACACTAAGGCATGAATTTCATTATTCCACTCTAAATAAATTTAACATATGGTGGTCACATGATTTTCATCTAGAGTAACATCAGGGGATGATAACAACATAGGTGATCATAAGCTTGCTATTAGTATCCTAGACTAAAAAACTGAGCTTTGCATTTACATAATTAATATTTTTATACTCATGGGTTAAAATGCCTCATTATGGATGTGGTATAGCTATGGCATGCCTTATCGGACCAATAATATTTTATAGTGTTCTATCTACTTGTAAATTATAAAAAATATCCTTGAGATCTTGTATAAGATCCCTTTATTATAACCTTTGTTTCAACTAACCATAATTACTAAACATTTGCTTAATTACTCCCCTTATTTCATCAAAAAACCTATAAGAATTTTAATATTATGTTTTGGAGCCTATTTCCACATTATAATGTATTTCAAATGTGGTACATTAAAATGTATTGTACACTATTAATGTATTCTCATCGAGGTTCAGGGCTAGGTTATGGGATGATTTGGCCTAAGGTTTTGGTACCCATTATTTGTAAAGCTACAGTGTTTGTTACCTATTGATGTATTATGTATTGATGGACATACATTAGGTAATAAATTAGTAGAAATAATTAAGTTTTGAGAAGGTGAATAGAGTATGTAAATTTAGGTGTGAATTTAGGAGAGTTTATTAACCACTGCTCCAAACAAGATTTGTGCATTGTAATTATGAGAAGATAGATCTAAGAGTGGATTGTATTGTTGTTGGCTTGTAATAAAATATAATCAAGTGTTTCTTGGTGGATGTATCCCACATTGGGTGAACCATGTTAAATCATTTCTTCTTATTGTGCATTCTTATTTTTTTCTTTATGTATCTCTATTCACAACTCTTGTTATTATGATTCTATGAAATTATTCCACATTAATTTATGTTTTATTCCTAACATTAATTCATACTCATTTGAGTCTGTGGGTTATAAATTATTCTTACTTATATATAATATGTCTTCTCTCCACCCCACTTTGATGTTTTCACCTTCCATTAACATAGTCTTCTTCTTGATCTTCCTGAACCATTAGTATTCATGTCAAAATGAAATGCCACCTTTGGCTACTTAGTGATAATAAATCTTGTTTTCCTACTTCCTCTTCGTATAACATTTTAATCCAATGGGGAATGATGATAATAGATTGTAATTATACATGATTTTTATATGCAAAAGTGGAAGGAGGGAATTGACTTAGTGGGATAATTATTGTTAAGTGAGACTGAGAAGTAGGAGAAGACCTAGAAAATTCATGAAAGGATATGATTGCCTTTTCCCAAGTAGTGACCTTCTTCTATGGAGATGTCTCAATAATGTATTTAATATTTTCAAATGTTTCACAAATTGGTACTATAGAAGACCTATTTTTGTCAACCAAAGACATGGGTACACCTAACTATGTAGATGGCCTAGATGGAGCAACTCATGTAATGAAAATAGAAGTAGACACTAAGTATTCAAAATATACCTATTTCTTGGGTCTATTAGATTATGGAATAGATTTACTAATGGATGCATGATCTATTAGGGTATGTATCAAGTTTAAATAAGTATATATTTTGTCATGTTGGTAAATATTAGAGAAATTAAAATGCAATGGGTCTTTGGATACAATTTGTAGAATTGGCATTATGAATACCTGAGGCCTCTTCAATGGATAAAAAATAATAGAATTTAAAGAATGTGTGGATCCTATTGTGTTAGATTTAACAACTATAATTGTAGGATTAACAAAATAATAAAGAGTTTGTGCACTTAAAATTTATGGCTATCCATCACCCAAAGCAATAATAGTAATGAGAATTGTTGTTATAGTGGTTGCTACTACGTCTTGTGTAATTTCAACTTCTATATTAAGTTCATATGTGAGACTTGTATCTACCACTAGAGAAACATTAGTAGTCACTAGGGTCTCCTTGGGAATTGGCTCCCTTATTTTTTCTTATGTAGAGACTAATTTACTTTCAACCACCTTCTATGTTTACTACTATAGAACATGAGGTGGAGAGTTTAGAGGTGTAGCTAGTGATGTAAGTTCATAGGTTGGAACTTATTTCCTAGATTATGATCCTGAATTCATATCCTATTTTATTTATTATCATTTGATATTATCTCTATCTCAATAGATTTATCCCTTTTTTTTATGTCCAAGTATTCATATATATATATATATATATATATATATATATATCAGTCCCTCATAACTCAATTTCTTCTTGTTCAATTTCCTCCTTTTCAGTTTCTTATTGTTCCTCCTTTGTCTCCCCCTCAAGGTATTCATAAAAAATGCCTTTCATAAAAAATATAACTTTAGTAGGCCTTTCATATTCTTTTACAAAGTTTAGGGACACATGAGGGGTATTAGGTTTCCATTGGTATGTCTTCAGTGGTTGCTTGGAAGGAGAGGGGTGGAATAAAAGATGAAGGGGACACCATAGTGGAAAGTGGAGTGGAAATGGATATGATAATTGTTGGATTAATAGTATGGACAAGTAAAAATGGAACATAAGAAATAAGAACCTATGAAAGAAAAGAAGGAATCTCACCTAATATACTAAAGTTAAAATAGGCAGAGGCATAAAATAAAGTTATTCTTCTACCTTTCTAGAAATTGTGGATTCCTCTACGTCAACTACAAGTTAAGAAATAAAAACACTTGGAGGTATGGGGATAAATTTGGATACATTACATGTGATTTGGCTGTCTATCTCTTGAGATGTACCTAAAGCTTCAACAATTTCAATTCCCATTTATGCCTCTTAATGAGGAGGAGATCCATGAACTAGAGTAAAGTCCATTCTTCATTATCTATCCTCTTTACATACTCTTCTATGATAGTAGGATCATATTGGATCCTTTGGGAAGCTGTCATGCACATGATAACCTTATGCATATTGATAGAAACATCACTATCATCTTGAGCATTCATGAATATGCAATCATGATTATACCACTGGTGTCCATATGAGATCTTAATTTTCTTCTCATACTTATTTAGGTTCTCCTTAACCTTATTCCTAGGATCCTAATACCTAATCGGTGCCCTTTTTAATTCATGGTGCATTTTGATCTTTCATAAATAGACAAGGTTCTCCCATTTGGTTTATTGTATGTGTCCAATGCTAAGAGGGGTCTTGTGAAAGCTTCATTGTCTAACACCCCTAAGTTTATACCACTGGTGACTCTAGGTAATACTATTATTCACCCATTTTTCCCAATGCTTCTTTTGATAATTTTTGAGAACCTGGACATATTCCACCCATAGATGACCATATACACCACTAGATAGAATGTATCTATGAGTGTCTATATTTCCATCTAAACTTGTAGATGTTAAGAATATTGAATTCATCATAAACCATATTATTTGGGTATTTTTTGGATGGTTCCTAGGATTCTTTTGATGCTTAAATATGTATCACAAGGTGCATAGAGTGTTTAATAAACACTTCTCATTTTAGAATTCCAATAATTCAGAGCATGATTTTCAATTTGTGATAATCTTATTATCTATGGTGGAATAGAGGTAGAATAAATAACTATTTCATAATATTTATAGTATGTGGTGGTTGGGATCCACCTTGACTAATTCAATATTTGCAAATAGAAGATGATATGTGCTAATTAAGGTGAATTATTATCAACTCTATGTATAAATCTAAAATAATATGGACATATACAATGAAGCTTTAATCTAAACTGAATTGGCTAAAAAATAAGCAAAAGGAAGGGTAAGGTAGAGAGAAAATATGTTGTTGCTAATCTTCATTCTAGACATTATGAAAAAGTTTAAATATTCTCTAGGAATGTACTTAAAACCAATATATGATATGAAACAAATTAAGATCAAATCTCACCACACATCAGGCACACTTTGAAAGAACATGAAAAATAATGCAAATAAGAACCAAGCTTACTTTAAAAATTTACTTTTATAAGTAGATAATTGATGCACATCTACAAATGTAGAACAAATAAAACAAAGTAATATAGAGAACCATTAGTTATCCTAGAATAAGCACAAGATAACAATTATGCATTCAAAGGTACACACCAAGAGTCTACAAGAACTATTCAAATCTATAATTCTAAATAGACAAGTGAGAGAGAAGCCATATAACAATTCACACAAACAAAATGTGACAATCTTGTTAGAATTATTTGGTTGCATTTATTTATTAATGTTTACACTAGTTTTTAGCTCAAGAACTCCCTCATACTTGAACTAGAGCCAGCTCATCTTTATTTTTGGTTTGGGTTGTAATAGGAACTAAGTCTAGAACTACTTACTTCCCTTTTTATTCCTCTACTTCCTCTTCTATTTGGGATTGATGTTCTTCCATTTGTACTTATTCTACATCTAATAGGTAGGCACTAGATAGTGCCTTCAAGGCATATTATACTATCTCCTTACAATCTAATGTAATTATGTCAATATCTTCAACTTGTGACATTGGTTCTTTAGACAATGTTGAAGATGATGTTACTTTACCAGGTCTCTTCTCCTTATGTCTTTTTTCATCTATCCCTTACGCAACTTGTGCTTTGGGTTATTGTGTCTCTACTTGTGGCTACAGAGGAGGAGGTCTAGAATATGGTCCTAGTAACAAATGCTATTACTTAAGTGAAATATGCCATATATCCTCATTAGGATTTTTATCTCTTATAAGTCTAGCTTTGAACTTGATGATATGATTATTTAATCTCTCCAAGACTTATGTGAATGAGTAATATCATATGTAAATTAAATCTTAGACACCATGTCAATGTTTATAATTCATGCTAACCTTCTTGGCATTCATATGTTTTCAACCCTTTCATAGGGGTCTCATTATCTCATTTCATCAATCTATAGATTGAAGGAGGATTTGTGTCTGGAGATATTCTCTACATAGTCCCAATTTTAGAACACAATCCTACTAATAGTTAAAGGAAACGAATGGAACAATCCTTTCCTTTTACTTTTACACATGATGTCTATGCCATGGATTAATCTATATGCTACCTTCTACTCCAAATTTATGGGTACATGGATTGGTAACCTCACGGGTTGGCTCATAAGTCCTTCTATTCAGATTATAGTATAATCTAGATATAGCCAAATTTCCCCAATGAACTCAACATACTTCTTGATCAAAGGGATGACCCTCATCATAGGGATCCATTTAATGGATTTAACTCGGCTAGTATATGAAATCACATATGAATAGAATATGGTCCCTGTACTTGAATATATGCAAATTGGAATAATATTAGGAGATTATTTATCTCCCATCAGGTGACCATTATTTTATGCTAGGGATTTTGGTATTGATTAGCAAGGCATCCAAAAGACAAGACATCATATAGAAAATGGTTTCTAGTTTTCTTCTTTATTGTAGAGATTTATTGTTTCAAACAAATATTGATCATCTCTCCAAGAGGGGGAGTAAGTCCTTTATCAACCATGAAATACACAAAAGGGACCCAAAGGTGGAGGGGTTTCCATATAATCTATTAAATAATGTCATAATATTCCTAATACCAACAATAAATTGGGTGTTTTGGATCCTTCCACTGAGGTCAAAGACTACTTGGGTTCCTAAATATAATCATGGTATAAGGATTATTTTTAGGTCATTCTTATTAGACCATTCTCTGATTAGGTAAATCCACCTGAGGCTTGGGTAGCTTTTAGTAATTATTGAAGGCAATAGGGGAGATATAAGCAATTTTTTTAAAACTATGTTCATGTACTATCATGTCTTGATCAATTTTACAATCCTTAAAAATAGGAGCAATAAAATCAACTTGTTATAGTATCTCTGACTAACTAATATAATCTTTGCATCCTCTTTTATAATGGTTGGTAGCTCCTCAATGGTCTAGAAAATCTTAGACCAAATTTTATCTCCTATGTTCAAGGATATAACATCAAATTCTATATCTTTGAAGACTCTTTCTTTTGAATCTATGACTAGTTAGAGTTTTGTGTTCTCTCTATGTTGTTTTCTAGCCTCCATTACTATGAGTTATTTCAAATTGCTCACTAGTGATCTATAATTCACCTCTAGATCATTTTTACTTGCTCAGGTGATAATTTGGCTCTTTCAAGATTGACTAGATCAAATTTGAGATCAAATTAGGGATTTTATAGACCCTAAGGTTCTTCTACAAGTTTTTTCTAAGTTTTAATGGTGACAACTTTTGAACTTGAGTGAGTTTGTGTTTAGATTTGATTTGGATCTTGGCATTTATACCTTTAAATTTTTTATCCCACAAAATCTCTAATTTTATCACTTTTTGCTGATGTGGCATTGTCATGGAATCTACATAGCACTTTTGAAGATAGATTATTCATTAATGTTTGAAAACATGACCATTATTATTTAAAATATACCTTTTATTTCACACCATTAGATCTTATTACATGGATCAATACAGCTCGTTGATCTTGATCTTGAGATTTGAATGTTATTAGCTAGTTTACTATGTTTTCTATGGTTATGACAAGTGTCATTATCATGGGTCTCTTGAGCTTTGTTGAAAAGTCTATCCTCATATCACTCCCTTTTATTAACTTCATCAGATTAGACATGAGCTATGGATTATGATATGTGGGATGGACTACCACTACCTGCTTAATATTATTTGGTCTTGACTATGACACTTGTCACCTTCTCATCATCTTAGAAGTTATATTGAAACCTTGACTTAGCCTCACTTCATCAGATCAATCTCATCCATGTGAATGTGAGTCATGGATCTTGCAAAGATGCATAATGTTTAATCACTATCAAGACATAAAAAACTTAGCCTAAATACTTTAGACTATGGTTTTATTTCATATTAATAGACATGAAATGAACCTTAGGATAAAATATTTAAGATAGGTTTGAATCATAGTAAAAAATGGGGACCTCAAATAATAAAAGGGACTTAATGAAGGTTTTTAACCTAAGGTTTTATCGTATTAATAAACATAATAAAAATTTAGGGTTAAAGCTCTAGGCTAAATATTATAACAATAGGACCCTAGATTAGTTATATCAAGCTAATAAAAAGGACCAAAATATCATGGGATATATAGGGACCTAGCATATGATTTTAGAATAAGGTTTGGTCAAATGTTTACAAACATGACTCAATCTTAGGATAACATTAAGCTAAGTATATGATGTTTATAATTGTTTCCACACAATTTTACTTAGTCTATGATAGGTCAAAGGTTGATGAAAGATTAATTTGGATATTAAGGTATAAAACCCTAAGCATGTTTACTTTCCAAATGAAATTCCATTGATCTTACATCATGAAGACAAACATGTTCATTCATCCAAGTGAGATTGGTTCTTGATCTTGAATTTTAATAGTCTCATGGATGAAAATGACTATCAGGTGAACATCAATAATGTTCATATGAATAACAAAATTAAGATCTCATAATTATCCATAGGGACTAAAATTTAATGGTCTTATAGATGTCAATGACAGCCATTAACATCCACAAAGATGTCAAATGATAGACATGAGAACATCAAATTCAAGTCCTATGAAACATAGTGGGTCCTATAAAAAATTTGATTCAATAAACATCATTTGCTTGATCTCACTCGAGTAAATTTGGGATGCCAATTATGATCCACGTAGTAGGACATCATTGCTTCTTATAGTCATAAAGGGATTAAGTGAGCTAGGGAACATATATAATTTAGACCATAAGTTTTTATCATAGGTCCTTAGAACATAATAAAATGAATACCCTTCAAATAATTAAAGTTATAACATAATTTTTATCCTAAGGTTTTATTGTATTGATAGATACAATAAAAAACTTAGGGTAAAACATAGGCTAAGTCTACATTATAATAAAAGGGGATGTATTTTGATCCATTATGATCTCATTCCATTAGATTTTTAGCATCTACATGAACATGGATCATCGATCTCACTCCATGGAGCTGAGAGGGATTGGTCCTATGGGTTAAATTATTAGGCATATCAAGATCATTTTATTCCATTTAATCAACTTTGTCCAATTAAACATAGGTCATTGATCCTGAAAATAAGCACATGATTCAAGGATTGAAGACATATAAGCCTTAGGATAAAATCTTAAGACTAAGGTCTTATTAGTGTTAATAAACATGAATGATGCCTAAGGACTAAGACTTTAATATAAGTTAATAACATATGAAAAGGACCCTGAATATAAAAGGTTAGACTATATTAAAATAAAAGGGGACAAAGGGCTCATGATATAAAAGAGACCTAGTATATAATTTTTAGACTAAGGTTTTGTTGTGTTGAAAAACATGACTAATCCTTAGTATAAAAAATTAACTAAGTACATAACATATTAAAAAGTTCTCATGTAATTTTATTCCCACCAAATTTAAATTTAAATAAGGGGTCTAAGTTACGGTTTCTAAATGAGGGTTTTTGGAAGCTTGAACATGGATTCAATTTGAATTTTAATAGACCAAAGGCTAGTAAAAGGTTAGACTATGATAAAATCATTAAAATTATGAACCCCAAACATTCTTTGCCTCCAATGGAAATCTTTTAGACTTGTAACCTAAAATAAGAGGATTCAAAGTTAAAAAACTTTAGACAAGGTTAAACCAAAGCCATGAACAAGCAGACCAATCAGAACATGGTGTGGATCATCTTCAAATATGAATAATGTGCAAAAATGGTAATCGTGTTCTGATCAAATATATTTTCAATTTTAAAGTATAAATTTTCACAATTTTAACACAAGGGTCCTCATTTTTCAAGAATGGAGGTATGTTTCCCTCAACAAATGGTAAATTTTAGGGGAAACATAGAAATATGTTAGAATTTAGAGATGTTATTTTAGACCAACTAATAACTTATCTATTCCACTTGATCATTAACTTTATCAAGATCAATTTATGGTTAAAATAAGCCTTACACCTACCAAATTAGGATAAAACATCAAAACATAGCCATGTTGTGTGTGTGATTTGATTCCATTTACTATTTACCAAGGGATTTAGGGAGAAAATTCCAAGTTTCATGTCCTTAACCATTAAAATTAACTCTTAGCACATTTAGATATCCATTAAGAATCATGACTTAGTTTAGGAAGGCTTGGGCATTACTCTGTTGCCATCTAGGCATCCATAGCCCTAATAGAGATACCTTTGGCTCCATTTTAGGCCTTGCTTCACTACCATCCAAATGTCTATAGCCCTGCTAGAGATTACCAGAATTACCTTTGCTTGAAAATATTTTGATTTTGTAATAAGCTCTTATCATGGTATTTTTATACCGTTTTGGCTTTCTAGCAAAGGTTGGGAACCAAGTTTAGCTAGGTTTAAGGATTTATTCAAATGTTTTATGCTTAGACAATGACCTATGGTTACAACCTCCATCCTAGGAAAGGATGTTTGTTAAGTGCAAACATGGTTGTGCTCCAATAATTTAAGCTTTCATCCAATATGTGAAATCATCCTTAAAACTATGTTCAAATCAAAACAATGCTTAAAATATTATGTAATATTTTGTTTATCTATTGGTCCTTACTAGTTTATCTAAAATATATCATTAAGCTCATATTTCATATTCATGATCAACATTTGCTTAAGATTCATACCCATATTCCTAAAATGTGGAGTTCCTAAGAAATTAGAATGAACTCTAAGATGAGGTCTATCTGAAAGGACTTATTATGAGCAAGGAATGAAGCAAAGCAAGAAAACACATAAAAAGTAAAACAAAGGAAGTAGCAGGAAAAATAAAATCAAATAAATATACACAAACTCATGTAAAAGTAAAGGATACTAGGGAAAGAATAGAAAGAAACTAAACTATCCTACCTAAACTAACTCTAACTATTCTTATAATTAACTCCATGAAGATCCTTGGTGGAGTATTAAAAAATTAATGCTTGAGGTACTACCCATTGGTGGGAAATGTAAATTCTACTCTTTGTAGGTATTTCAGTTTCAAGGTGTTATCTCTAAGTGTCTCAACAATCTGGTAGGGACTTATCCATAGAGGTATGAATTTCCCATGTTTAACTTTAGGCTCAAATGTCTTGTCCTAAATAAGAACTCTCTTTGTCTAAACACCTTTACCTTGGAACACTTACCAAATCACCTCTTCACTATGGTTTGGCACTTGCTAAAATTAAAAAAAGCTTCTTCTTGTGTATCCTCCATTTAATTAATGTCCAACAGTCTTGAATTTTTAAGTTCCTAATCTTCCTCCATATATTCCTACATGAATTTGTATGGTAACTTGAGGGTGATGAGGAAGATGGGTTCTTGGCCATACATCAGAAAGAATGGTGATGCCTTAATATCCTACTTAATTCTTATCCTATCTACCCAAAGGGCATATTTGAGAAGCTTGTGCCAAGTTATAGGTTTATTTATTGCAAACTTCTTTATTACTTTCATCAAGTTTTTATTATTTGATTTAGATACTCCATTACCTGAGGGTAATTGTTGGATGAGAACTTGATAATGATGTTATTATCATATGCCCATTCAATCATTTCAATGGATATAAAATCTGATCCATTATCACATACTAGGGAGATCAGTGTCCTAAATTTGGTGTATATGTTTTCCTCTAAAAAGCTGATCACCTCTTCAATTCTACACTGCTTAGTAGTTACCACTTTAGTTCATCTGGTGCAATAATAGGTAGTAGTTATAACATACTTGTGACATTATTATTAGATGGGGTTGATTACCCCCATAAAATCTACTCCCCATTGGGTGAATGTCTTGTCAATCATCACTGGTTGTAGTGACATGGCTTCCTTAGGCTCCTTTGTGATGAGCACTTGGCATGAATGGCATTGCCTTAAATGTTTGTGTGCATACTTGAAGATTTTGGGCCAACAATAACCCACTTTAATGATTTTGTGATCTATTTTACTTCCAAACAAATGTCCACTTCCCATATTCTCATGAAAATTTCTCATGATTTCAACTACTTCTTTAGATACACACCTAAGGTAAATGACCTCAAAGTATTTTCTAGAACAACACCCCATCTTTAATTAGTAAATGGGTTGTTTTGAGTCTTATATCTCTTCATTGATCATTGGTAAATCTTATAGGACAAGTACCATTCATTAGTACATGGATGATAGGATTATACCAATCATTGGATTGAAAACTTTCTTGTTCAACCTGCATGACATTTAACATGGGGTTAGCATTGGCAATCATTTGAATCAAATCTTGGAATATTACTAATTTTTTAGTCTTCATCTCAATGTCATATTAATAAAGAATAGACATCCACTTACCTATACTTTGTGCTAATTTATATTGTCTCAGTGTGAGATTTTTAGTAGGTTCAAGTAGAATGGCATGCACTTTATTCATAAGAATGTAGTGGCTAAACTTATTCACTACTTTAAGGAATGCACATACTTGGTTATCATTCAAATAAATAATTCAACTCAACATTTTTAAAGTTTGTTCTCATCAAAGAAATTGGATGATCACATCCATCAATTTTTTGAGTTAAAATTATAGCAATAGTGTTATCCAGAGCAAAGGAGTAAAGGTAAAAGTCTTTTGAGAAGTCTAGGCCTATCAATACTTGAGCTTGGCTAATTAAATCCTTGATGTTCTTAAAATCCTTATTTGTTTCTTCATTCTATGTAATTTTGACATATTTCTTAAGAATATCATTCAAAGGCTTGACAATTTATGTAAATCTCATAATAATCATTCTTAAAAAATTATTTTTGCCAAAGAATGAATTAAGTTCTTTTCTATTATTAGGAGGATCTATTTTTGATATAACATATACTCTATCTGGATCTATAGAGATTCATTCCTTTGTAATTACATGGCCTAAAAAATTTCCTTTAGTAACACTAAAAATACTCTTCTTTGGGTTAAAGGATATCCCATACCTTTTGCACCTTTCAAATACCTACTTTAGATGATGATGTGGTCTTCCTTGTTCTTGGAAAAGATAGTTAGATTATCCATATATATAATAATGCATTTACTTACCAAACCTTGGAATGTATGATCCATGCCCCTTTCGAATGTTTCCCTTGCATTGATTAGCCCAAATGGCATTCTTTTATAAGAAAATGTGCCCCATTTAGTATTAAAAGTAGTGTTCATCCTATCTTCTTGATTCACCAATACCTAGTTATACACTGAATATCCATCAAGAGAGGACATTATAGTAGAACCAAAAATGCTTTGTATAACTTGGTCTAAAGAAGGCAAATGATAATTGTCCTTTTTATATGATTTATTTAGATACCTAAAATCAATTCATAGTCTCATTTCACCATTATTTTTCATAACTGACACCAAATTGGTGACCTAGGTAGAGTTCCTAATGGGAAATACAATCCTGACATCTAACAATTTTTTGACTTCTCTAAACACCATAGGTTATAAAACATGGTTGAAAGGCCTCTATTTTTGTCTGAAAGGTTTGCAAGTTTATTTTAAGGATATGTTATGGGTGATGACTTTTGGATCAAAAATATTCAAGTCATCATAGGACCATGTTATTATGTCCTTATAGTTCATCAAAAAGTCTTTGGCCTTTTCATATTTAATGCTTGTATAGGCTAGCCCAATATTAACTAGTTATGGTTGATCTTGAGGTCCAAGATCAATTTAATTGTAATCTTCCCCACTTGCCTTGGGTATTATAGTGTTTTTAGTTAGTTTGTCTTGATCAAATAACCTTTCTAAGGCAATCATGACTTTTGGGATTTTGTTGTCATTCAACTGAATGACTTTATTATCAAATCTACCATATTATTCAAGAGTATTTTCATTGGCCTCATCTATGACATGGGCCTTAAATACTCTTGAGTTGGTCATGAAATCCAAGATTTTTTGGTCGTCATTAAAAAAATATAGATGATTTATGCTATCTAGGACTGAAGGACATGGAACTAGCTTAATGCTAAAGTTTTGAGAGTCATGGTTTGGCATAAGATTGGTTGTAGTTGAGGCATGTTAATCAACAACCTTTTTCTCCTCCCTAAGGATGTAAATAATGTTTAATGCATCAAAAGATTCTAGTAAAGTCTAGACTCTAAATTTATATCTCTTGAGATATGAGAATTTACACTGATAATTACTCCTCACCTGATTAACTACAAGTTCTGAGTCACCATGAACCAAGAGATCCCTAACCTTATGCCTAATGGAAAATTACAATCCTAGAATCAAGTCTTCATACTCTAAAATATTATTAGTACAAGGTAACTGAAGTCTATAAGTATCTTTTAGTTCTTTCTCAATAGGATTGGTAAGAACAAATCCTACTCTAGATCCAAACTTACACCTAGCACCATCAAAATGTAATTTCCAAATTCCAATAAAAGCATAAGAAGTATTATAATTACATACCTTAGAAGTCTTAAGAGTATACACTCCTAATTCAGAATCCATCATGTTGATCTCATCAGAGTCTAGCATATTAACCCTTTTATTCACAACAATATATTTAATGATCATGTGCTTCATTCGATGCTCTGTTTCCACTCTGATTTGATTTTAGACTCATTTTCATTGTAGGCATAAATGCTAACAATCAGTAGACATATATCTATTTAGGGCCTTTATACATTATCTACTTAATAGTAACCCATAATTATCAAGAATGTCTATCACTTGGATGTCAATAAATTGTTGGACTCTAGGCTCAAAGGTAATTTACATATGGACATCTAATAATTCCCCAATAACTGTGTATCTAGACTTTCTAATTGAGTGACAACTCTATTAGATTTAATAGGAGTCAAGCCAAGTTGTTTATAAATAATTGTTGGCATGATGTTTATGGATGCACCATAATCTAATAAATAATTATGTAAATTCTTACCAAATTTTTGGATAGAAAGCAGGAAAGGTGGGGATTCTATTTTAGCTTTATACATAACAACATTGGCATTGTCAGTTTTGGGTGGCTTTCTCAAATTTTTTGATAAATAATCGAATAACATGTCCCTTTTATTATTGATATACATCAATTCATACAATGTAATGTTATCCTTAATTTTCTTCACATCTTCCACAATATTATACCCAGTCCTACTAGAAGAATTAGATGAATCAATATTATGTTTAGAAGTACTTCCCTTTGGAAGCTCTGGGTTATTATTTGAGTTAGTATCTAGAGGAGTGCCAAAGTTGCTTGGATTTGTTGAAGTAGTTAGGGGTTGATTTTACTCCATATTCCTTAGAAGGTAGGTGTTCTTTAGGAACTTTTGAAAAGCATGGAATTCTTCAGGAACATCATCAAGCTCATTATCCTCTTGGAAAGATAAATCAAACATTTACACCATGAAGGATTGGTCAATAGATTTGTATCATAATTTACTTGCACCATTATCTTTATTAAGAACCACTTCAAATGTATCTAATTCTTCTTTAAAGGCCTCAAAAATTTTACATAATTCAATGTAATCTATTTCACCATGTCTAGAAGTGTAATGTATTCTACAATAATCAAGTAAAGTAATACCAATAAGATTTATATCCATTGTTTTATTATCAAATAATGAATCATTATTCTTATTATTATTATTATAACTATCATTATGGAATATATTAATGGGCCTATTGAACCTTTGGTAGGAAAATTTCCTGCCTAAGCTCTGTCTAATATTACCAACTTCCTTTTGCAACTAAAAGAAATCAGTGCTTAACTTTTAGACCATCTTTAAGATAGAGTCATTTTCATTTTTTGGTACCTCAAAATTATGAACCCAATTTTTATTTGTACCATTGGTTGGTACTAAGGCCTTTTTATCACTTAGATTAAATCCATTTGTAACTGTGTTCAAGAATATCAATTTTTGGGTAGGATGAGCATGACTTAAAGGTAATTGGTTCAAAGTTGGGATTTGTTTCAAATCATGTACATTTTGATTGTTATTAGGGAAGATATTCATAGTGAGAAAATGTGGATTAACATTTGGGATAGAGTAAGCCATTTGTCTTTGAGGTTGTATTTGATCATTGATGATCACTACTTCATAATAGGCTAAGGCTAGAGTATTCATAGGTCTAATAACTCTTTTTATGAAAATAGAGGTCATAAGATCTAAGGCATCCTTATAGATTTAAAAGGATAAAGCCTCATATGGTATATAAAGAGATAGTCCTACTGAACATCTTCTATAACCTAGCATTGAAAGCTCTTATGGGTTCATTTGCATCCCTTTTTACCATGATGAATTGTTGGTACAAGATACAAGGGCTAATAATTTTACCAAATTGGTCAATGAAAACATTATTAAATTAGTCCCAATGATTAATGTAATTCTCATGTAAATTTACAAACCATTCATAAGTATCATATTTAAAAATGAAAATAAGTAGTCTACATGCTACATCCTCATGGACTACATTTAGCAATATCAAAGCAGCTTTGAATGACTAAATATGCTCCTCAACCATTAAAATGCTATTATGAATAAATATTGGTTAATATTTCTCAAGGTTATGGGGAAGATCATTTACCACACCTAGAACATTGATATAATATCCACCCATCCAATCCATACCTTAATTGGGATTGAATACATGAGCACCCTGAATTGGTAAAGTTGGCAAAGACTTTGAAATCCTGTACTTACCTTTGTCCTACCTAACTCTTATATGGACTTCTAATTTGAGAAAAAGTTTTTAAATCTCTAAATGTGACTTTGTTCTAATTCTTGGTAATTCTAGCTTGAGAATTTTGAATCTAGTTTGAAATATGATGCATCAATCCTATGTTTGTAGATAACAATGATTAGAAATGCGCATTAATCAAATATTGTAAAGATTCATATAAAAGATGATAAAATATGGTAATCTTCAATCAATTCATCTCAAAGATGTATCCAAATATGTAATTAAGATCAAACTTCACATGTCTTAAGCTTAGATGAACTCAATCAAGTAAAGCATCTAATAATATTTATCAAAACATCTATTACTAACCTCAAACCTATTGGGTTCACAATTCTAAAGTTTTCTTTACCACAATTCAACATATGTCTTCAAAGAATGTCAATATTTAACTAAATAAGCACAAAGACCAATCTCAAACTATGAATATCACCAACCTTTACATGATTATGATAAAATAAACATAAATATGTAAAGACTAAAGTGATTTTTAAGTAGAATTCACAAGAACCAACTAAGATACTATGAATCTACAAAGAATTGGCCCTCATTCTAGCACCAATGAAGCTTTCCCTATTGATGCCTAAATATATATCACAAGGTGCTTAGAGTGTTTAAGAAACACTTCTCATTTTATAATTCAAATCATGAGTTATATTTTGTGATAATCCTATTATCTATGGTGGAATAAAGGAAAAACAAATGATTGTTTCATAATATTTATAAGATGTGGTGGTTGGGAGACACCATGTCAAGTTAAATATTTGAAAATAGAAGATTATCTATGATAATTAAGGTGAATTATGATCAAATATAAGTCTAAATATAAAATATCATGGACATATATAATTAATCTTTAATCTAAAGTGAATTAGTAAAAAATGAAGCAAAAAGAAGGGTAGGGAAGAGATAAAATATGTTGATGTTGATCTTCATTCTTGACATTATGACAAAGTTCAAATATCCTCCAAGAATGTACATAAAACCAATGTATGATATGAAATATCTTAAGTTTGAATCTCACCACACATCAAGCACACTTCTAAGGAATGTGTAAAATAATGCAAATAAGAACCAAGATTACTTTAAATATTTAACCTTATAAGTAGATAGATGATGCACATCTACAAATGCAGATCAAATAAAATGAAGTAAATTAGAGAACCTTCAATTATTCTAGCATAAGAAAAATCTAACAATTCTAAATTTAAAGGTATACACCAAGAGTCTATAAGAACTATTTAAATCTAGAAGTCAAAATAGAAAAGTGAGAGAGAAGCCATTTAATAATTCACACAAACAAAATGAGATAATCTTTTTAGAATTATCTTCTTGCATTAGTTACTTAATGTTTACACTAGTTTTAGCTTTAAAAACCCTCCTACTTGAACCAAAGCTAGCTTAGCTTTCCTTTTGGGTTGGGTTGCAACAGGAACTAAGTCCAAAGTTACTTTCTTACCCTTTTCTTCCTCCTATGTTTGGGACTAAGGTTCTTCCATTTTTACTTCTTCTTCATCTAACTAGTAGGCACTAGCTAGTGCCTTCAGGGCATCTTCTACTATTTCCTCAAGGTCTAATGAAATTATGTCAATTTATTCAAATTTTGACTCTAGTTTTTTAGGTAGTGTTGAAGATGATTTTATTTCACTGGGTCTCTTCTCCTTAGGTCTCTTTTCATTTGGACCTTATGCAACTTATACTTCAGTTTGTTGTGTCTCTAACTATGTCTACATGGGAGGAGGTCTAGAAGATGGTCCTGGTAGCAAATGATATTACTTAGGCCCCATTTATCATACATCCTAACTTGGATTTTGCTCTCTTAGTAGTCTATCTTTGATCTTGATGGCTTCTTTAATCTTTCCAAGACTTCTATGAATGGGGAATTTAGATGTACATTAAACCATAGACACCAAGGTGATGTTCATAAGTCATGCTAATATTATTTGCCTTCGAATGTTTTAAAACCCTTTCATAGGGTTACCATTATCTCATTTCATCAATCTATAGATTAAAGGAGGAACTGTATCTAGAGATAGTCTCTACATTGTCCAAATTTTAGAACATAGTCCTACTAATAGTTAAAGGAAAGGAATAGAGAAGTAATTTCCTTTTGATTTTACACCTATTGTCTATGCCATAGAATAATTAGTATGCTACCTCCTACTATACCAACTTTGTGGGTACATGGACTGGTAACCTAAGGGGTTGGCTAATATTTCCTTTTATCTAGATTATAGTGCAATCTGGATATAGATAAATGTCCCCATTCAGCTCAACATACTTCTGGAATAAAGGGTTGACCCTCATCATAGGGATCCATGTAATGGATTAAACTAAGGTAGGGTATACATAGTCACATATGAACTAAATATGGTCCTTGTACTTGAATATATACAATTTGGAATAATATTAGGAGGCTATTTATCTACCATCAAGTGACAATTCTTTTAAGCTAGGGATTTTGGTAGTGGCTAGCAAGCAATCCAAAAGATAAGACATCATATAGAAATGGTTGCTAGTTGTCTTCTTTATTATAGATAATTGTTTTTTCAATCATATATTGATAGACTTGTTATTTGAATGGCACCGTGGTCATAGTATCTCTAGCTGACTAATGCAATATTTTCATCCTCTCTTGTAATGGATGATAACTCATTAATGGTCCATAAAATTTTGGACAAGTTTTTATCTCCTGTGTTCAAGGCTATAACATAAAATTATGTATATTTAAATAATCTCCCTTTTAAATCCATGGTTAGATAGAGTTTTGTGTCCTCTATGTGTTGTTTTTTTGTCTATTATGACTGTGAGTTATTTAAAATTTCTCACTATTGGTATAAAATTCACCTCTGGATTGATTTTCACTTGCTTAGGTGATAGTTTGGCTATTTCAAGCTTGACTATGGTCAATTTGAGATTGAATTAGGGATGTTTTAGACACTAGGGTTATTCTATAGGTATTTTCTAATCTTTAATGGCAATGAATTTTTCACTTGAGTGAATTTATGCCTTAGTTTTGATTTGGACCATGGCATTTATACCTTTACTTGTCTGAGCCCACAAAATCTCTATTTTTATCACTTTATACCAATGTATCATCATTTTGACATCTACATGGCACTTTTCATTGTAGATTATTCATTAATCTTTAAAAACATGCTTGTTACCATTTAAAATCTTCCTTTTATTTCACACTATATGATCTTATTACATGGGTTAATGTGGCTCATTTATCTTAATCCCAAGATTTGAATGCTATTAGTTGTCTTTACTATTTTTTATATGGTTATAACAAGTGTCATTACTATGGGTCTCCTAAGCTTTGTTAAAAATTATATCCTCATCTCACTCCATTTAATTAACTTCATCTAGTTAGATGTGGGCCGTCGATTAAGATCTATGGGATGGACTTTCATTGGCTTCTTGTTATTTTTTGGTCATGACTATGATACTTGTCACCTTCTCACCATCTCTTAGGTTCTTTTAAAACCTTGACTTAACCTCGCTCTATTAGATCAATCTCATCTATGTGAACATGAGATGTAGATCCTACAAGGATGCACAATGATTAGGTTAGTATTAGGACATATAAATAAATTAGCCTAAATAATGTATACTATGGTTTTATTTTGTGTTAATAGACATGAAATGAACCTTAGGCTAAAATATTTAAGCTAGGTTTGGATCATAGTAAAAAAATGGGACCCAAAATAATGAAAAGGACTTAATGTAAGGTTTTTAACCTAAGGTTTTATTGTATTAATAAACATGATAAAACTTTAGGGTAAAATATCAAGGCTAAGTCTTATAACAATAGGACCCTACATTAGTAATATTGATTCAATAAAATAGACCAAAAGATCATGGGATATATAGGGACAAAAAATAATATTTTAGACTAAGGTTTGGTTAAATGATTAAAAACATGACTCAATATGAGGATAACATTTAAGCTAAGTCTATGGTGTTTATAATTATTCTCATGTAATTTCACTTAGTCTATGATAGGTTAAATGTTGGTGAAATATCAATTTCGGTATTGATGTACAAAATCCCAAGCATGTTTATTTTCCAAATGAGATTCTATTGATCATGCATCATGAAGACAAAAATGTTCATTCATCCAAGTGAAACGGGTTCCTAAGATTGAATTTTGATAGTCTTGAGGACATCAATGATGGTCATGTGAATGCCAATGACATTTGTATGAATGCCAAAATTAAGTTGTCAAAATTAACCATAGGGACTAAAATTTGATGTTCTCACAAACATAAATTATGGCCATGTGGATGTTAAATGATGGGTGAGAAAATGTCAAATTCAAGTCCCATGAAACATAGTGGGTCCCATAGAAAATTTGATTTAATACACATCATTCAATTGATCTCACCTGAGTAAAAATGGGTCATCAATTACGATCTGGGTAGTAGGACATCATTGGCTCCTATAGTCATAAAGGGATTAAGTATGCTTGGGAACATTTACATTTAGACCATAAGTCTTTAACATAGGTCTTTAAAACATAATAAAATGAAGACCCTTCAAATAATTAAAGTCAACATAAGTTTTATCCTAAGGTTTTATTATATTGATAAATACAAAAAAATCCTTAGGGTAAAACTTAGGCTAATTCTACGTTATAATAAAATGAGACTCATTTCGATCCATTATGTTCTTACTCCATTATATATTTAGCATCCATGTGAACGTAGATCATCAATATCTCTCCATGGAGATGAGCCAGATTGGTCCCATGGTTTAAATTCTTAGGCATATTAGGCTCATCTCACTCCATTTGGTCAGCTTCACTTGATTAAATGTGGGTTGTTGACATGGTAAATAAACACATAGTTTAAGTCAGGGCTTAAATACATTTAAAACTTAGGATACAGTCTTAATACTAAGGTCTTGTTTGTGTTAATAAACATGAATAGGGTCTTAGGACTAAGACATTAATCTAAGTTAACAAAATATGAAAATGACCTTGCATATACAAGATTATACTATATTAAAATAAAAGGGGACAAAGGGCTTGGGATATAAAAGAGACCTAATATATAATTTCTAGACTAAGGTTTGGTCATGTTGAAAAATATGACTAATACCTAGTATAAAAATTTAACTAAGTCCATATCAAATTAAAAATTTCCCACGTAATTATAGTCCCACAAAATTTGAATTTGAATTAGGGGTCTAAGCTAGGGTTTTTAAGTGAGGGTTTCATAAAGGTTGAACATTGATTGAATTTAACTTTCAATATACCAAAGGCTAGTAAAAGGTATTAAGATAAAGTAATTAAAATTATGAAACCTAGACATTATCTACCTCCAATGGACATCTGTTAGACCTACAACCTAAAAAAGGAAGATCCAAAGTTAGCAAACTTTAGACAAGGTTAAACTAGAGCCATGAACAAGCAAACCAACTATAATATGGTGTAGATGATCTTAAAATGTGAATAATGTGAAAACATGATAATGATGTTTTGATCAAATGGATTTTTAATTTTAAGGTATAAACTAGCACAATTTTAAGATAAGGGTCCTCATTTATCAATAATGGGGGTATGTTGCCCTCAACAGGTTCTATATAAAATGGGTGCATTATAGAAATGATGAAATATACATAGTATTAAATCATGTAAAGATTTTCATTTGGTAAATTGGATGGGTTTCCAATTTGGTGTATCAAATTGGAGCTATTTATCTCACCAAGGTAAACTATTTTGTTTGAACTAAAACTAATGTCTAATAATGTGACCCATATCACATAAACATAATAAATGTTTGGAAAGACATATAATCAACTTAACATGACCATAGTGATTCTTATCTATGGACTGAGGAAGACTATGTAAATTGAGGAAATTGAGCCTATGATCATGAATTTACTTATCTTGACTTACTACTACTTCAATTTGTATTTGAATAAATTTGAAAGTAACCATAAATTCACCATAACCTAGCCATAAGATATTTTAGGAACATGGAGCCTATAGTATTTCTCAAACACATTATCACTAATGTAGACTACATGAGTTTTGTTAAGTTGAAAGTATAATATTTTTCTTATAACTTTCCCATTTGAAAACAAATCAAAATAAAGTTGATGTAGGGCATCACCTATGTTTTAATAACTACATTGTGTATAGTTCCTACCTTAATAGCCAAAATTTCATATTTATATCATTATGTGAAGATGGACATTTTATCCTTTGTTTCATATGGTTATGTAGTGTTCACCTCCACCCATATAGCTAAATATTTTTAGATTTGGTGTTTAATGGTACAATATAAAATAATGTATACATGAAATTAGTAGTACCAATAATGGAATAAGTAGGAGGAAAAGTGTGACATGATGTATTCATTAGTATTTTTTAAGTAATGGTCAATTTATCTTGAAAATCTAAAGGGCTTTTAACTGCTATAGGTTTTGAATTCATAGAATGCTCAAGATAACAAGAAGTCAATGTACAAATTGTGCTTTACAAACTGATATGTCACTTAGATTTGTTTAATCTTAAATTTCATTACATTGGATTTCTAATTCATGTGAAATAATTGAAAATAATGTTTTTTTATTTTAATACATGTTTTTTCATTCCCCATTTGAATTTTATTTTTTTCATTGTCAACATTTGACATATTTTTTATTAGTATGTAGCATCTCTTTATTACCTCTATGTGCTTTGTCATCTTAAAACTAAATGCATCCTCTTTTTGAGACTCTAAATATTGATTCGAATGGAATTTATATCCTTTTATAATTACTCAACTCAGTCAGAGAGACGTGATAAAATATCGCTCATCTTCTGGGTGCTAGACCTTGTTTCTCATATTTTAAGTCATTGGTCATAGGTTATTGGGGTGATGACATAGGGTAATTTCTTGAAGACTTAATTTATTAGGGTATGAAATTTTCTTTGATGAAATTAGATTCACTTGTTCTTGGATGTTTCCATTTATTAGCCTATGAATCCATGTCAAAATCATTTTATAATAATATAATTGCCAAAGGTATTTGATTTTATTTTAACTAAAAGATGCTATCATTTCCTATGTCTTCTATGTTCATTTAATCAAAATCCTTCTTATGTATTATTTGAGATTCCAATAATTTATAATTGTTCATAAATTGTATGATATGTTGATCATCATCAAACACCTAGAAGTTATCCATGTTGTCTAAAACTAAGGGAAAAGTACCCAACTCCACATAACAATTATGTATGTTAGATTCTTGGAGTGGTGTCAAATTGGTCACTAAAATATCTAACAAATTAATTTTTTATTTTATTCACTTGGAATAGCCTTGATGTTGAATGCCTTGAATGACTCAATTAGATATCATGCCTTGTGTTTATACCCTTTTTAGTATGAATGTTTTCATTGATATTTAATTCTAATCTAGTTGACATCCAACTATGAGTTTCCAAGTATCAGTAACTATTTGACATTGTGTTTTAATACAAACTATAAGCCTAAAAAAATAGCTTCATACTCAGTTTGATTATCAGTGTAGGGGAACTATAACCTATATGTAGTGAGATATTATTTCACATCTAGGTTAACCAAGACTATACCAACATCATAACCTTGCTTATATTTGGCTTTATTGAAATGAAGAGTCCATAATTGTGAATGACTTTCAAATTATTATTTATGAGGTTCATGATTTGTATAAAATTCATAAACACCTACATGTGAGGATGTGAAGTTGACCTTCGCATTTTTGGCATTATATTATGTAATCAAGTACTTCATCTTTGGCTCTAATTCAACTTAAATTTGATTGAATGCTCCCTTATAAGGCAATAATGTGTGTGTTAAATCCATTGCCATGTATCCATTCAATGTATTTGAATAATAATGAGCTAGCAGTAAGCCATAGGATCCAAGAATGTTAATGACTACAATATCTATATATTACTGGATACATGGATCTAAATCTATTTTCATGTGAACATTCAGTAACTCTCTAACAACTAGCATTAAATTCTTGTCCAACTAAAAAACTACCTTTTTATATTTGTCTAGAGTCAATCATAACTCGGTATAAATAGTTATAGGAATTACATTAGTTACAACACCTGAATATATTAGATAATTATGAACATTGTTTCAAAACATCATAATAATGAACATAAAAAGGTGGTACCTCAATTTTGTCTTGATGAACAACCATATCAATGTGTACAATTTTGGATTTACCATTTGATGGATTGTTGGTTAGTGATTTAAATAAAAACTCTCTTTACTCATTAATCTAAGACAACTCATGAAGAGTGATATTTAACTTAATTTTATTGATATACTAAACTATATTATACTCATTCTTATTATGTGAATCAACATTATGTTACTGATCATTTCACTTTAAAAGAGGTGAATTATTGTTAATTTTTAGATTTGGAGGAACAACTACACTATTATTTAGAAGTGTTGAAGTCATGAGGGAATTTTGGAATTTATTTCCTAGATTGTAATTATTTGTTTTGAATTTCTAGAAGGCATGAATCTCATATGTATTCTCTTGTATCTCATTCTCATCCTCAATTGGGAATGAGAATTCATATACCTTGAACATGATTATAATAATGGAAAGATTTGAATCAATGGATGAAGATGGATCTAACTAATTTGGAGAAGATTCATACCTATCCATTTCCTTCTACAATATTTTCAAAGTAGTGCAAAACTCTATATAGTCCAACTCACCATGTTGTGTAGTATTGCAAAGTTAACACTAATTAGGTAGTTTTACTTCCATTATATTTATTTTAGGCATATTTTTATGTGGATGTTGTTATATGTTTTTTTTAGATCTATTAAAATACCTGTTGCACCTTTGGAAATGTAGTTATAATTGATTTTTTTTATAGGGTGTTTCCCATTCACTCATGCATGTTCAAGTATTCATTGCTCAATTTTTTTAACATTCACTCAATAACATCTAATTTATATTTTATGCAATCAAAAGTAGTACTTTATGTGATAAAAATATTAACTGGTATTAAGGCTTTCTTATTATTTTGATAATTAGGTGTAGACACGTGACTCTTTAGAAAATTGAGGTTCTTATTAGGTGGATAATGGGACAAAGTTAATTGTGTATAAAATTGGTTCTAATTGTAATCCATACATTTTTACTAGCATTTGGAATAGGATTTAGGTTTGGGAAGTTAGGACTAATATTGGGAATATCCAAATATTGTAACCAGGGATTCAAACATGTGTCAATATTAATAATTTTAGCATACACTAGTGTAAATGAAGAAATATTTAGTGCTATATATAGGAAGACAACTATCATAGAGACAATAGCATTCTTGTACATTTATAGTGATAACATAGCATTGGATCTATAGTCATTTTCAACTTGGATATCCATATTTTATAATATAACATTAAAGGTTATGAATTTTTCGTTAGGTTCCCTACTCATGATTAAAAAATGCTAATATGTGACACTTCAGATAGTGACCTATCTAAATTATTCCAAATAGGTGTATTGACAATGGTTTTATGAGGTAATCAAATCCTCTAGGATATTAATAAACCATTTATAAAAAACATCCTACAATTTAAAATGAAAAACACCTACATGCCACATATTCATGTGTTACATTTATTATTCCTAAGGTAATCTTGAAATACTTTATACACTTTTTAGTAGTCCTGCTTCTTGAGGAAGAAAAGGAATATATATTTTTTGGGTTTTTTGGCAAATCATGGACAAGTCTAGGTATAACAATAGTAAAACTAGAAAACTAGGCTAGGGCCATTTTACACTAAGGAAGTTGACCTCTCCTAATTGGGGAATAAGATTGAGTCTAAGGTCCCCTTAAGGTGTCTTTTTTTTGCCTAAGTCTTCTATGGATCTATAAAGGTGTGACTAGTATACCAGTGTCAGAGTTGGACCTTGTTAATCTTATAGGTATATCCAGTGTAACTCAAGCAACACTTATTAAGAAACTAATGTTACCTTCTTCTATTTCTAAAGAAAAATCATGCTAATGTGAGTTTTATGCACACCACACAATCTTATTAGGTATCATCTAATGTCTTAGTATCTATGAATAAACTTCACTCTTACATGTGATTTGTGGGGTATTCAAATTTGTATATAACCTAGTGGTGGAATAATGGTGAATAATGTGTAATTTACCTAGGATGGTTCAAATTATGGAGTCTAAAATAAAACAAATTCTACTTGAGATGGCTGGGTGGATTCTAATATAAGGTGGATTGGATCAAAAAAATATAAAAGAGAAGGAAGGATAAGGAAGAAAAGAATATTTGTGAACCAAAGATAGATGAAACCCTTTCAAACTAAACCTTGTGCTATGGATTTGACAAGTGATTGATAAATAATGCCTAATACAAGTTGTTATCAACACACAAAATAGATAAACAAAGTTATATGTCTAAGGAAATAAATACAGTGAACTTCAAAGCTTATAATTAAAGGTTGATACCAATGTATTATTGTTATCATACACATTCAAAGGGATATTATGATTAATAAAAAAAAAATATTAAAATTAGCTATAAAAAAATATGAATAACTCTATTTGAAACACTTCTATACAATCCAGAGACTAAAATACTAATATGACATAACATCTTCAATGAATCACAATATTAGGAAAAGACTAACACATCAAGATAATAGTAACGAATAGCCTATAGAATTTATTATTCACCTTAATAGTAAAATTATCCTCCTTTTATAATGTGGATGATACAAGTATATATAGCTTGGGATGAGTATGCCTCATCCTCAAAAAAAGTCTAAATTTACATACTCTATAATAATACTATGTCAAAATTCATGCATCTCATGAATGTATACAATATATGATATAAATAACATCCCCTTTCCCAAATAAACTATCAGTTATAATATATACCCAAAATATATTTTAGACTTAAGTCTTAGTTATAATTAATAGACATTAAAAAATACATATAAAATCAAGGTGATGACGTGGCACCATTTAGTGATAGATCATGCATTTTTGAAGTATTAGCCACTAAAGTTATGACTAGAGTTACAACTAAATTTTATGGAGGCATAGGTGGAACCTTTTAAATTATCACAAAATTGAGCCATTTAAAAGTCTACATAATAGTGTAACACAAACATTAAGGATGTGTACTTAGAGGTGGCTAAGATATAAAATATATACCAGCCAAATGATGATTCTATTTAAATGCTTCCAAATAATTTTACAAATCATGAGTTGATTCAAAATAAATCCCAATGGTTTTATATTAAATAATATAAACACTTTTCATCATAATCATATTGGCTTATGGATTCTATCTTGCTTGACTACCAACTATGATTCACCAAGCATTTCCGTGTTCTTGAATTTATTCCTAAGATAAAACTGGAGGCCATGAATTAGTGCTTCATACTCAACCGCATTGTTTTTCCATGTAAATTATAGTTAGAAGGTGTTAAAATATGACTTTCCTCATGGGACAATAAGTTCAACATAAACACAAAACCTACTCTTAAAATTGGAGTCATCAAATATAAAGGTCAATAAGTGATCTTAAATTGTGTGTAGTGAACTATGAAAGCCATGTATCTCTACAATGTTAACCCCTTTATTATTTTATTCTACATCAACTATTCATACACTTAATTCTTCAATAGATAGTTACATTCTAGTTTAGTCCTCAATGGTGAAAGTAGGTATTGGGTAATTTAGAATAGAATTATTTATTTCCTCTAAGCCTGTTGACTTCTTATTTTTACTTGGACCATGATGCTCAAACTTGATGATTTTTGTATCAGTCATGTTTAACACCAATACAAATTATTGAAAACCATGTTCTACATTTAGATAAACATGTTTCAAATTTTAATATGCAAGGGAAACATGATGAAATGAAGCTATTTCAGGCACACAAAGGATATCTTCCTCGTAATCTAATTCTTCAAACTATAATTTTTATTACACAAAAAACATATTAATGGACAAATTTTAACTCTTCAAAATATAAATTTTATTACAAAAATAACATATTAATGGACAAATTCACATGAATTTCCACTTCATTTTCAAAATTGTAGACCTTGATTTTAGAATCCTCATATAGGATCTCATTTGTCTTCTTTTACTCGATGATCATATAATTCATTTTTAGGTTTCTCTCAATTCTAATTTAATTGGGTATGATATGTTATGTAAGCCACATATGGGTTAAATTAGTTACCATATTCCCATCTAACATTCTAGGTAAATCTCTATTTGATAAGCATGCCATATGTATTAGGTATATTAACCACCTAAATGTTAATGAATTGTTGCACTTTTGGATTAGATGCTAACTACATATGAATTTAATTAATCTTACCAATCACCTTGACTTCTTATTTATCTAACCATACCACCTGTATGTTTTACCTAACAAGAGTCAAGCCCATTTTTTTGTCAAAATGAGTAAGGCATCATGCTACTTAAAGCACCTAAGTCCACCAAAAAATTGAGTAATTTCTTACCAAAAGTATAGATTACTAGGAGGAAAGGATGAGTTTTAGTCTTTTCCTTGTAAATTGTAACATGAGAATTAATTGTTATATTATCTACTTCCCTTTAGGAGAAGATAATGCTTTCAATAATAAATCTTTACAATTAAGTATTTGGATCAAAATAAACATGGTTATGTTGGCCATAGTTTTCTTTAGGTCTTCTACAATGTTATGTCTATGCTTGGTTTGTTCAATAATTTTGTTAGCTTAAAGTGGTGTAGCAATGTTATTTTTTTTATAAAATGAGATATGTCATTTATATATAAATGGGTTGTTAATTGAGTTCTCATTAGGTGTAACTTAAGTGTTGTGCAGAGGATTAGATGTAGTTAAAGGATTTTAAAATTTACTTTTAAAAAATTGGTTATTTTCCCTTTGAAATTGCTTAATTTTGTATGCTTCATCTAGGTAATATTTAGGCTTATTTAGGCTCATTTTTTATCTCATAAAATAATTCATACATTTATAATACCATTTATTTACTTTGATTTACTTTGGCTTGGTTTGATTTTTTTTTAGATGTAGGCACAATTTCAAGGTTATCCATCTCCTTTTGGAAAATGTTTGAGGCCAATATAAAATTATCAAAATCAGTTTCAATGTAGTCTATTATGTTATGAAACTTGCACCAAGTGGGTAATTCTAAATAAACTAAGTTCATAGAGCTTGAATCATTTTTGTTATTCTCATTAGTGTTGTCAAGAAAACTAGGTACATTTCCATTGTTAGGCATAATGTTCCATTATCAATTGGTTCTCTAAAATTTGAAGTTTCTATTTTGAGGTGAGTTATTTGTAGTTTGATTGTGGTTTTGAGGCACTTGTCTCTTCAAGTTAGCCATGCCATTTTTCAAACATTCAAACATCTGCTACACATTTTCCACTTTAGGGTTTACATTAACATTATGTTGATTTATCACTTGAGGTAGAGGAATACCCACACATGCCAAAACATTTATAAATTTGGGTATAGTAGGATGTACTAGCTATAAGAGTTAATAGTAGGAATTTGAGTGTTTATAAATGATAAGACATCCTAGTAGTTGTAATTAGGGTGGTAAAACCACATATACTAGGCATGACAATAATGTTATTTTAGGACATAAGAGTAATTTTTTGATTATTTTCCTAATGAAACAAGTGATTTATAGGTGTGAATGACTAACTATTATGCATGTAGTTTAATGACATTGGGTTATAGAGTAGATTTGGGTTTGAATACATAGCACCTGGGATTAGATTCATCAAAGGTATATTTTGTATGAACACTTAATTGATATGTAGGATCTAATTATAAGAACCTATATACCTAATGAAAGAAACAAAATAGCTCCATATCCTTTTGTAATTATCTAATTTTCAATTATAATCACTTTATGATACACTAAGGACAAGGTTAAATGTGTCGTATGAGTCCTATAGATAAAAATTAAGATCATATGATATAATACCCTTAGATAGGTCTATATCAGCCACATCTATTTGTGTGTATGTATCTTTAAACCATTCATAAATTTTTTGGAAATGGTCATTGAACATGCTCATTGGTTCATGGTGGCTTACATAAAATTGATGGTATATGACTACATGGTCTATAGGCATTCATTAATGATTGATAAATATGGTTTCTACATCATTATAAGAGGTGATATATCCATATGATAGTAAATTTACCATTTATAATGCATCTCATCTAATGTATAAGGAAATAGGTAAAAATACACATCCTCATCTTGGATTTGGGTTCAGATAATGGTGTCTTTTAATGCTTGAATATGCTCTTCGGTAGTGCAAATTCCACCATGCACGTACTTAGGGGAAAATGTTTAAGTGTTTTTTAATAAGTTATGGATAACCCCAATGATGTTCATAGGGTAGTAACCTCTACCAATCCAATAAATGTTATCCATCATTTATGGGTTTTGAGGGGAACCAAATAAATTGATGAGAGGAGTGACAATCTTAGTTGAACTATTAGTTGAGTGTATTTGGGTATAATTTATTTGTTTAATTTATGTTTTATATGTTCACTAATTTATAAAAATTCAAATCATCCCATATTTAATATGATATAGTGGGTATTTATCAAATTTCCACTTTAAATTTTGGAATACGTGGGTGTGGGAAAGGATTCTAAAACTTTAAAAGGTTTAATTTTTTTTAAAAAGTAGTTTTTGCCCTCCTTCTAGAACCAAAAATGTTATGGGTCATTTAGGACACTAAATTAGTTATGGTAGTCTCTCATCCAATGTCTCTAAAAATGATGACCATAGGGGCTTCCCAAGATCTATTGGGTCATGATGTATTGTGTGACCCATTTGGTCTATGTGGAACTATTCCAATACAAGGGGACTTTTTTAGTTTTTAAATTTTTTACATTTTTTTATTCCTTCACCAAAGTAGAGGAAAATGTGAGTTTGTGTTTTTCATATTCAATGATTTTTGTTGTGTTTTCAGGAACACCCACAACAACACATTTTCATATTTTTCTAAAAGTGGTAAAATATGTGTTTTGTGTAGTTTAAGATAACATGTATGTGGTTGATTTTAATGTGTTTTCATGTTCATTCTATTGCATTTAAACATTCAATAATGCCATAATGAGATGAAAATATACTAAATAAATCAATCTATATAAACATGCATAAAAATATTTCATTCAAATCAAACCCTAGGTTAAATGATTATAAAAATGATAAAATAGATGGAAAAAGGAAAAAAACCTACTATAATGAAGATGAATTTGAATCTTTTGATCAATAAAACTCTAAAAATATGTCTATACCCTAATAAACATCCATATAGTCATAAATAAATAGATTCATACATATAAGAGAGCTAGATGATGAAATAATTGACTACAGCCCCCATTCATATACACAAATTTCAAACATAACTCCAAATCCTTGTATAAATTAAAACATTTATTTTAACAATCACTTTCAAATCCAACATGATCAATTAGTTAAAAATTCATAGCAATAATGGTAAGGGAACAAGTTTAAGGATAAATTAAAATAAAACCAAAATATATTACATAAAAAATGATCAGATTAATTCATTTCCTTAGAACAACAAGGATCTAATCCTTGCAATGGAAACAAACTAGCCACATATAGAAATCTAGATCCAGGAGGAAGAGGAGTTTCCTTCCAAAATGTTGCTACCTCTATTAAATAAATCTATAACCTATATTATTACTCCAAAATGATACATTTTTTTTCACATTTTACTTTGAAATTAGAAAAAAATAAGCTAGATATTACAATCAAAATTTCCTTTAGCAAAAGACATAGAGAGAATGTGAATAAATTTTAATTCACATGAAATTTTAAAGAAATGATAGCTTCAAAATGACTAGGATAGAAAAATCTTTCCAAAAATGTAAATGGTTTTCAAAATGTTCAAACAAATCTCAATTTATTGGAAAAAATCCAAAAATGGGTAAAAAATGGCCTCCCATACTTAATTGGGTTTCTAGGAGGCACATACACATTTTAAAAAATGCACTTTTAAAATTTAGAAACTATTTTAGTAATTGGACCTCAAAATATTGATTAGCATTAGAAGGAATATTGAGAATATTTAATATGTAATTAGGGGATAAAAAACTTTTATGTAAGAACTTTCATGATTTAACATTGAGTGGGACCCCAAGACATAATCAAGATTGCACCTCCAAATAGGTTTATCAGGCTTTGGCCTAGCTTGTTTACAATTAAATTAGGACATTTTATCCACATATAACTATGATAATAAATGGGAGATACCATATAATAAATTAGTTTATACAACCTAATTACTAAAAATATGGGGTCCCCAAGATCCCTAACTACCTAGTCGAGGATCGAGCCTCACTTAACATTGAGTTAAATGGTAGGAAACAGGCCCTGACATAGTCATGGTTATTTCCATTAATAGAAATATGAATTTCCACCAACCTCATTAATACATAATTGGATTTAAAACTCTAAAAAAATTTTTGAGATGCAATCAAACTCCCAAAAGACCTCATTGTGAAAAAAAACCCATTATCAAAACAAAAAAGGAAATCAAACACCCTATACCTAATCGAACTCAAAAGTTTGATTAGGTATATGAGACTTAAATGAAACATATTAAGACTAAAATATAAAAATAACTTGATTAAAAATAGAGTATGAAAAAATTGACCTTGAATACCCAATAAAGGATTAGAGTCTTGACTATGTCTATAAACTTATAAATTTTGAAATTCACCTACAATAGTTCTATTCAGGAATCTGGACAAGATTTTGTAGGATTCATTTATGTCATAACTACATCAAAATGTCATTTTTAGACAAATTAAAAAATATGAAACTTTCTTGCATGAGCTTGGCTATATAAATTAACATGTTTTAAAGGTTGATTTGACACACAAACCAAAATGAACCCTAGATTGGATTAAGAGAGCTAAATAAGCTATATTTTCAAGGCAAAGTAGGAGGCCAAGAATTTTATTTCATGCTAAGTGTCTAATATGATGTTTTTACACATAGACTTGTTATATCCAACAAAGGTGGTCATAAGACCAATTTTTACACACAAATTGATGAATATTTCTAAGGCAACTTATGAATGTTGAGACCAACCCACCCAAAGCACAAGTAGGAGCAAAACAAAATAAAAAAGGGGTTTCATGTTTTTGGAGGAATTAGAGCATGTTGTGTAAACAGAAAAATACAAATACATGGATAATTATTTTATGTATATTGAAATGGAACTTATATGCCTTAAATTACATGTTTCACAAATGCTTTGATAATATATTCATTAATATGATTGACATATTCTCCACATGTTAGCATATGCTTCTAAATGATTATATCATTTTAAATAACATGATGCAGTTCACTGTTTTACTTAGAGATAGTTAATCCTTAGGTTATGTAACTCACATAGAAATGGATCATATTAATGGGATTTTAATAGATATTTAATTACAAATTTACATAAAAATATTATTTTTTAGACATATACATAATTCAAAGATTACACATTTTTTTTCAAATTATTAGTTTTGCTTAGATTATGGGACAAATGTTTGCATATTGGGATAAATTTTGAGTCATATGAAATGCATATGAAGACATTACATAAGAACATAATTTATAGGTTTTAATATTTTTTATATTTGGGACAAAATTAGATATATATGTATAACATTATATATCATGTTGGCACCAACCTGATCATATTATAGGACATGAAAATTCTTTATGCACAAACACTATTTCAATTTGTTATTTATAAGGATTAAATATTATGGTACTAAAGGTTACATAATAAATCTATAATTCTATTGTAAATGGATGATTCATGAGCATAACATAGGCTCCACCTTTCATTGTGAGGTTAAAAAAAAGTTAAATGAGTATTGCATTTGATATTATGTGCACTCAATGGCCTATTTCTACTCTTGAGTGTTTAAGCATTTATATTCCCAACTCATGACCCATGCCTTATTTAATTTTTCCATTGGCTTTGATCACCCTATATTATCTAAAAATATCAATAATAATCCCAATTATATATATGTTTTATCATGAATCATAGTTCTCTAATGTTTTAGTAGGAAGAATAATATTTAAAAACATCATATGGGGAAACATTATTCACCCACTTACAATGTATACCTTACTTGATATTTAAGTTTCAAAATTTCTATTTCATTTTCACATATGGCCATTTATTATTCCGTGTACATTGTAGGTTTTCTTGGAGCAAGTTTAATAGTCATAGCCTTCTCCTAAAGAGTGTTTTGTACACACTTAGGAACAACTCTTTATCCTTTTGGTCTAGCATTGTATTTAAATTTAAAAGTAAAATAAAAAAAAGATATTGACAGACATTAT
Source organism: Torreya grandis (assembly GCA_037957365.1). Lineage (NCBI taxonomy): Eukaryota > Viridiplantae > Streptophyta > Pinopsida > Cupressales > Taxaceae > Torreya > Torreya grandis. The sequence goes on along the minus strand of JARHVA010004343.1, from coordinate 242,976 downwards.
AATATTATAATATACACTTGGAGATGAAATTATTAACCTAAAACCACCTTATATGACTTGTGCATACACATATGACTCTTGTACACCCTTGACATATCTACATGTTTCTATGGGTATTAACTTCATGATTTTATATCAATCACTTATAGGAACTCTATAATATGTTCCTAACTTAATTATTATCATACTCAAATTGAATCTAGATCATTATATATAGATGATTTTACTTTTAAAAAAAATTCAAAAGACTCAAACACTTTAAGAATTCTATAGGTTTGTAACTTTGATAGGTCATTCCCACACCAATAAATGGTAATTTTTCACATTCAAAACATCTTTATCAGTTGGCACATATGTTTCAAATGTATTTGGAATGGTAAAGTACCTAAAGATTCTGATATGAATACACATTTTTTCTAATCCTATTGGCTCATCTAACATTGTCAAGCATTCCCATTCTAATTCTTTCACATTAAAAGGGACTACCTTAAACATTAAAATTCAGCCATCAATGACAAGGAATATGTCCTAGCCAATTATAAATAACCTAATCCAAGACAATTTTTCCATTATCTAAGTGTCACAATATAGATTATGATTTTAATTCATTAAAAGGAAGACCATTGCACACATACACTTAAAGAGTAGAATTACATATTGTTTAACTTACCTCTTTGGAGTATTTAATATGTAGGTAACACTTAACCATTCATTAAGGAGTGTTTGATTTCACTTCATTCCAAATTATTCTCATACTGTAGGCCTAAACTTAATATTTAAAGTGGACCTAGGTTTTCAAAAATAAATAGATAGGCTTATGGATACTTCACATACAACAAAACCTGAGACCAAAAATAGAGACAAAATTTAAGTAGGCACAACAACCTATACTAAAATAGAGAGGAACTATACATACAAAATAATTTGGAAGAAGAAACATGAAAAAAAATTGAACATGAATCCAAAAAATAAAATATCATCCTAGAATTTCTAGAAATCTAGTTTCTAATTTGAGTGACTCATAGTCTGCTTTCAACCATTTTGTCACTCAAATTTAGTCTCAAACTTATAAAAATGATTAAACACATTATGTATATTAATACCTTAGTTAATTTATATTTATCATAAGTTAAAATTTTGAAATCATATTCTTATTTTTACATTTAGATTCATGTATTATTGCCTTACTATATATAATACAAAAAGTACAAAGTTGTATACTTGTTTATAAAGCTTAATACAAAAACAAGGTAAAAATATAAAAATTAAATAAATTTTATATTTTTAGGAGAAATTAATGTGGTCATGTAATTTCATAACACCACTATCCCAGTTGATGACATTTTAAAGTTAAAAATCACATAATCATTTATCACATTATGTCACATAGCCGATGTAGTCAAAATGTGGAAAATGTCTAATGGTGTTGAGATAGAATAATCAATGAAGTAGGAATAATGTATAGGGATTATGATGTGCTTTAAATGGAATATGTTGAATAAATTATAGGTAATGAAAAATGACATTGTATCATGGTTTATTAATTAGAAAATGTAAGAAATGGTTGAATACCTATTATCACATGGTCAATCAGAATAAAATATAACACATGGCATATAATGTACAATCAATTTTTTTGATGTAGTAGTAATATTATTATTTCAAATAATTATTTTTAGTTTTTCAATATTTTACATGTTTTCTATTTGACTCGAGATTGATTGGTTACTATTACTTAAATTTTGTAGCAGTAGAGGTGATTTTAACTGTGAAAAATATAGATTCCTCATGGATTCATGAGTTACTGACTATAATTTTAGATGTGTAATTCACTCATATGGTTAGTTTGTTATTTATTTTGCTCATATATATGTGTTGGCTTCCCTTGGATAAAGACCTATTAATTATGTTCTAGGACTTCTAAGAGATACACACTAGCACACCCAACTTGGTGGTGGATGGGAACAAAACAAAAGTGAAATTCACTTTGGAGGTTTTCCATTCTATTTTTGGATGCTAATTGAGGGCCATTTAATTATTTAAGACATTATAGACAAATATTGAAAGTGATGACCATTGGCCCAATGGGCCATAAGGGTATAGAAATACTACCCTAATATATTATACATCTAAGAGTTGTTTGTGCATCATAACTATTAAATATTTATAAGGTGGTCATTAGGATCATGGCTACATGAGTACTATGTCATAAGTAAGATGAGGGATACATTTTTTTACATTAATTATTTTTTGGAGTCTATTGGAGTGGGGCATAATGTATAATAAGGATGTGTGGTGCAACTTGAAAATTAAATTTATATCATCCCAACTCAAGATTAAATGGTTATTAATATAGTGATATTATTTTTCATATTTATTAATGAGTGTTTTACCATGTATAAGTAAATAAAGACATATTACAAGTCGCATGACACTTTCCCTGAGTCAAGCATTGGGCTTAGGTTACTTTAGTTAGATTTTAGAGTGGATTCCAAAGATATGAGACAATGTAGAGGGGGATATAATGTGTAACCTATACACATGTACAATAACTACAAGGCCATATACAATGAAATATTATGGTTTGATTGATATTACAAGGAAAGTTTTTTTAGGGTGTACCCAAACTCGTATGATTGATTTTCAAAAAAATTAAGGCTACCACACCTGATAATACCTATAAACTTTACCTAATATATGTAAACACATATTATATAATCATTGGAGGTAAGAAGACATCTTCCATAGATACATGTCATAGTTTTGAGGCCTCATATAGATTATCAATATTGGGTGAACTGGTATAAGCAAAGAGTAAATGTGGTGTAGATAGTGGAGGTATGAACACCTATTTAAGTAGCACTTTTAGTAGGATTCTAAAATAGGATGATCATATGGTAGAGGGAGATCCCAATTGAAAAGTGATAGACATAAAAGAAACATCTTTATTTAGAGTAGAAATTGAGATCGTGGAAACCAGATGAAGGATATTTAAGAATTATTGGCCTTCATATTATGTATATTTTTTATACACATCTATAACATTGAGACTACTAGATATGACTAAAGCTCCCAATTTTTTTATATATATGATGAGATGGGATTTTGGCATGATGGGATAAAAAATATCGAAAGATGATGAAATACTATAAATTAGGTAGAATGGAGAGGTTGAGAAGAATTTTATATTATCACTATACTTAATAGACTTATTAAAGTAGTGATATATTTGGTTTGAATTTTAGCTAATTAATAATGTTGTTTCATGTGTTTTATATAAGATATGAAAATAGAGTGGCACACATTTTGAGATATTGGAATGGGTGGTACCACACTTGAAACTAAATTGATGAAAAATCTAGTGGAAATTTTGGTTGGCATAAGTGTCAAAGATGTTAGGCTCATAGAAAAGGGTTTGGAGGGACTAAAACAATATAGGTAAAATCTTAGTTATTCTACTTCTACAATAATCATCATAGTCAAGGACAATGATTTAATATAATTGGTGACATAGACCTAACATTCACTAATGAGGGATAAAATAACACATATGACACCATAATTATCAAGATACAAATAATATGCATGACTAGTGTATATACACAATATTTTTTTAAAACTTTATCATTTACTAATGATATCTCTCTTGTATAAAATTGTTGGGTTTTTATCTCTATGTTTTCATTCCTTAAAAGGTTAACTAAGAATGGGGTGGGTAGACCATTGGTGATTCTCAAGATTGTTGGTCACCTCTATCATTACCTAATCCCATTACAAATTCTATTTATCTAACTCCCTAATAGATATAAACCAAATTTACCTAAGAATTTATCCTTATGAATATCCCTTTTTTCACCTAAAAACATGCACACATACTCATTTAATTCTCATATGTTCTTGATGCACAACACTTCTATGCCTAGTGCCTTTGACTTGTGTACTATATAGTGACTCAGTGTCTTGATATAATAATAGTATCATCCCCCAAGTTGTGAGACTCTCGCATTCCTTCGGACTAACCTTTTGATTAAGCCAACTTTCTTATATTCTAAGTGCACTTGGTTTAGGACCAGTGTGTAAATATACATAGAGTAGAATGAAATCTACAGCTAGTTCTAAACCTAAACTTGATAAAAAAATGGAGATAAAAGGTAAGAGGTTACATGGAGGGAAAGGTGACACACCAAGAATAGAATGAACACTTCAACTACCTTGATGGGCATACTGTAGATTACTATGTATGAGATAATATCACATAGAATCCACCATGGATACTCTAGATGTATAAGTGTTTTCTATGTACATATGAGAACACAACATTATACATTAAGATTTTTAATAGGAAACAATATGTAGATTAGTCTATTGTTAGTTCAAATGAGAAAATATAAAGAACAAAAATGCACTAAGACTAAACCCTCTTATTTAGGAACTAGGGGGAGCATAACACAATAAGAAATAACAGAAAATAGAGATCAAGATAATATAATTTTCTTACCCCCCTTGTCACATATGATGCTTACGTGTTGGAATAATAATGTTCATGCTTAGCCTATGATTATTTTAGTCATTTAGCACTAATTTTACATGGTGGTATCATCTCTTAAATATTCACTTGTGGATTAGTGTGAAGCTTGGCATAATAACACTACACTCAAATGTTTCAAGAATGTATTATAGTAGAATAACCTTACACATAAAAGCTCGTTTATTAATGGTGTGGTCACTTGTATTTATAGCTCAAATAACTAACTCTAACCTTAGGGTAAGTTAGGTTAAATTTTAACTTGGGCTGAGTCCAAATTAACATTGGTTAAATCAATGTAACTTTAGGTAGAGTTAAGGCACTCATGAAATATTGACACCTTAGTTTTTTATATTTTTGAGGCATGTTAACTAAATTTAGATATTTTTAAGATGTGGGTCATATTTTTTAATATCTATGAGATAATAAATCACTTCATTAGCTCATTTGACTTTTTCACTTCATTTTTGGCTAAAATTCCATTTTTAGTAAATGAAATTCACTAATTTGATTTGTAATTTTTACTTAGACAAGTTAATTAAGATTTAAAATATATTTAATCTTAATAACTTTTATATTTTGGTAATTTATTTAAATGTTATTAATTAATAGCTTAACAAAGTGCCAAATTACTAGGTCATAATTTCAATAGGCTTATAACTAAACTAGGGTAGTGATGGATGTACGATAATACACCAAATAAGCTAGCCTCATCATGGTTTTGGGAAATTAAATTATTTATGTAGACTAATTTATGAAATTTAGGTTATTTAAAGGCTTAAAATATTTCATTTTCTAGAAAGTGAACTAAATGTTAGTTTAGGCATGAAAGTGGCTAAAATTAAATGTCTACAACTTCCCCTATTTTAGAAGGCATTTCAAGACATATACATAGTAACATATTTTTAAAAAAATGAAAAAATAATTATTATGAATGGTTCATGCCCCAAAGAGAGGTTGATAATCCCTTGATTCTCGCTCGAGGGAGTGGGTAAAAAAATAGAATCATTAAATTTTCCCTTGAAATGAAGAAAATGACACAATCTAGATGGAAATGAGGTGGGGTTACCAAATTACCTGAAGGAATTTATAGACATGGTGGAGTCATTAAGTTTCCAAAAAGATGTTATAATCAATAATGAATGGTGTGACACTAGTTTATCCAAAGGCAATTATAAGAAGTGGCACAAATATTTTTCCTAGTAGAGTGGTAAGATAGATATTGATTTGCCCAAAGGTAGTTATAAATAGTTACAAAAAAAAACTTATGTTCCCAAAGGTGGTTGTAATTAGGAAAAAAAAATAGGAAAATAACTAATTTTCTCAAATTCAATTATAATCAATAACATAAAATAAGAAACATTGATTTTCCCAAAGGTATCTATAATCAAGAACACATACATTAGCAAAATATAACAACACATTTTTACCCTAAATATGAGTTTGAATATGCATGTTCAAAAAAACATGGTATATAGGATGAAAATTTAAGTTGTTAAATGTGTCTTAGGGGGAGGACCAAAAATTTGGTGTTAGTAAAGGATAAAAAAACATTTCTATCCTAAATGTGGGTTTGAAGATGCATGTTCAAACAAACATAGGATATAGGTTGAGAAATCATGTTGTGAAATGGGTCTCAAAGAGAGGACCAAAAATATAGTGTTGGAAAAGGATAACAACACATTTTTATCCTAAATATGAATTCAAAGATGCATGTTAGAACAAACATAGGATATCAGATTAAAAATCCTGTTGTGAAATGGGTCTAAGTGGGAGGCCCAATAAGATGATTCTAGGAAAGGATAACACCACATTTATAGCCTAAATTTGAGTTTTAATATATATGTTTGAACAAACACATAATATAGGCTAAAAATCCATGTTTTGAAATGGGTTTCAGAGGGAGGTCCAAAAACATGATTTAGGTTAGGAGATCTTATTTTGAGATTATCAATTGATTATGTTATATGACTCATATGGATGCTTATTCAGAGATGCTCATCTATATAAACACATAGTAAGTCATTTTTTGTACTTGATTATTTCTCATGTATTGAGGCATCTATTAGGTTTGATGGCTAGGTTTATGACTATCATAGAGATGTTGACATTGCTATAAGACTCATGCGAGAGTGTTTTTGTTTTAGCTTTTGATATTATGAATGATAGTTATGGATAACTAAGATGAAAATTCATATCTTAAAAATTTAAAACATAATTTAAACATAAACATAAAAAACATAGGAATAATATATGAATAATCAAATCCCAAGTGTAAATTAAACAAATAAATCAAGTGTAAGACTAAATACAGAAAGTCACAACTGAAGTACATGATATTGATACTCAAGAGTTAAGTGAAAATAATATGTAATAATATTATGGAAACCAAGAAATAAATAATTAATAAATAATAAAAAGAAAAAAACAAATAATATATAATTAAATAAAAACACAACAAAACACCAATAAATAAATAAAATGAACTAAATAATAAAAATAAATAAAATAATCCAAGGTAAGGAAAAAGTCAATAAACAACTACTCTAAATAAGCAAAAATACACAAAAAATGGTTAATCAAAATGTTAGTGAAAACATAAAACAAATTATGTGTATATGTAATAGAGGTGTTACTCTTGATGATAGGGTGACCCCTAAGCTAAGTAATAATGATGCAGGTATAAAAATTTAAGAACAATTCGCACAAGGTTGCCCCTAAGCTATAGGAAACAATGACACAAATAATATGATAAAAATATAGGGGGAATAGAAGGAAAGGAAACCATAGTCGGGTTAGCTCTAGATGCACTCTACACATAGGTGTTACCTACATAGTTCTATGGACACAAGATCCAATGCAAATTTTAGGCCAAATGTAGTTCTCTTATGATATTGGATATAATAAAATGGATGATAATAAAAAATGATTGACGTGTAGAGGAAAATAGGAGTGGTCTCAAAAAATGATAAGTTCATGAGAAAAAAGGGGACACCATTCAAATATCATGAAACATCAACACAAACAAATCACACAAGCATGAGAGTATGGTGAAATTTAGAACCATACTAAAACATAAAATATGAGTATCCATAAGTTAATGAAATTAGTAATTCATAAATTTTACTACATCTACGGCTTGGAATGAGAATGACCTTGTAAAGTGGTGAGAGATTAAGATGAATCCAAGTGGTTATTGGTGTATCAAAGTTTAATACATAATGCACATAATGTGAACTTGAAAAATAACATGAGTGTATGGATTGAGGCTAATAAGGATGGGGAAACTAAATGAAAAGTGGTTATTCATGAAGTAGTTAGGGGTCCAAAGATCCTTAAAGAAAATAAGTGGTCAAAAATAAACGGGATGTGTAGCTGAGCTAGACCGAGATACCCCATATATACAAATGTTACCTACATAGTCTGTGTGGACCTTAGGTTGATGTAGCTCTCCCAAATATGAGAGGAAAAAGACCAAGGTGGTTTATAAATAAACTAAACAAACAAAATGGCCCATCTTATAAATTTTTTATGGATTTAGATCTTTCATGGAAATTCTAATCTAATTTTCATGATTTTGTGATTTTTAGGATTTTATATATCTTTTATGAATGTTTTGTGGTTTTGAAGATATTTAAAATATTTTTTGAATTATTTAGGCATCTCAATTCAATTAAGAATTAGGAGACATAGAATAGTCCAACTCATAAAATGGTGAGAGTGTGGTAAAAGTTGTTCATAATATGATGAGAGTGTGGCAAGGTAGTGATTGAGTTAACCTAAATGTGAATCAAGTGCTTCTTACATAGTTCCACTAATACCTCAAGTCATTGTAATTATTCCTATCTAAAAGGTGGTGAATTGTTTCTAATTTTTTTGGTGTTTTCAGTATCTCAAATTCATTAAGTATTATGAGATACAACATGATTCAATATCAGAAAATGGTGAGAGAGTAGAAAAGGGGTGACTAAGGTGAACTCAATGTGAATCAAACATTACCTACATAGTCTTGTTAATACTTGAAGTCACTTTAGTTCTATCTATCTAAAATTTAGTGAATTGATTCCAATATTTTTGTGTTTTTGGTATCTCAAATTTATCAAGCATTACAAGATATATAATGTTTCAAGCTTCCAAAATGGTGAGAGTGTGGTAAAATGGTGATCGAGATGACCTCAATGTGAATTGAGAACTACCTATATATTCCCTTTAAGACCTCAAGTCACTATAGTTAGACCTATACAAATTGTGTCCAAATAAGTACTAGCAATTTATAGGTAAAAGGTAAATGACAACAATAATGGAAAGATCATGCAAAAATTCATGGTAAAGGTATTTCTCCTAATTTTCCCATAGGTGGTTATAATTAGCAAACAATGAAAAAGGTTTGGTGGTACTAATTTACTCATTGGTAGTTATAATTAGTAGCATAAGGTGGGACATTGATTTTACCAAAGGTAGTTATAATCATTGGCACTAGTCAAAACATAATAACAAATGAAATATGTGATTTCCAAGACCACTATCATACTACTTTCATATATAGCCAATCGAACGTGTAATTTTGAAATAACTTCTGGAACTAAATCTATCATCAACCACTAAAACATGCCTAAAGTTTAAATGAATTGAAACCAAGGCCAAACATGATAGGTGGGATTAGGTCAAAAGAATTAGATGGAGAAGGGTTAAGGGTATGTTATAATGGTAAGGGGTATAATAAAAATAATATGTATAATGTGTTATAACTTAGATGATTCTTATAGATAATAATCCAAATCCCTCGAGCGTATAAACATTTGAGGTGCATGTTTCACTCAAATTTTTCTATTATTATGAACAAGGTAGTAAAACTAGAAATATAGGTTTTGGTAAAAATACCTAATAAAAATGCACATATTAAATTAAAATATTGTGACAAACTCCTCTTTGGCTGGGGAAGAAAACTTATAGATAATAAAGCACAAAATAAAATTTGTTTGTTAGATCAATAATTAGGTGGATTACCTATCACCAACTAGATCCTAAAAGCATGGGTTTCTTTAGGAGTTTTTAATCCACCATGTTTAAATAATCAATTTGATAAACTAGAAATGAGGTACTTGCATCAATAATCATAAGGTATTGAAATTGAATATAAGAAAACTTGTTAGAAAAGAAGACTAGAAATGATCTAATTAGTGATAGACTAATTAATACTAGTGCTAATGGGTCAGGGTAGGGTTTAAAAACTTATAAAGGGACATGTGAGTGGTTTAAGACATAAAAAATTAGATTTAGTTAACTATAAGAGGGTCAAATTAGATTTCTATTTTTTTTTCCACAAGCGACCATCAACGGTTAGGGTGACTGTCAGCAGTTAGGTATCCAAATTTTGGGCTTGTCAACAACTAATGATGGGACTCAAAAAATGAATTTTGGGGGTTTGGTGCAAGGTATTATAATTTCAAAAGGGATGAAAATAGATAAATGATAGTAATAAAATACTTAACTCACCATAAATGGGTTGATTGATTGATAGATGTTATCAATTTGTAGGTGGAATCTGGTTTGATTTTGGTAAAATGATAGTGCCTATAAACTTAATCTAAGAGGCAATGGTAGATTATCTCTCCCAAATATATTTCTGATGATGCTTGATAATGGTAGATGACTTATAATAAAAAAAATCTAAGTATCTGAGCTCTTGATAATAGTTGCAGATGGATTGATCTCTTACTACTCTCCTCTTCTTATAGGGAAGGGCCAGGGCTGAAGTAAAAGTCTAAGAGATGATTCTAATTATAAATTACTCATGAAAGGTCTCACAAGATTATTTTAATAACTTATATTTATAAAAGGTAAGTGGGTGTTCACTAGTGTTTTCATTCTTGTTTGCATGAAAAAGCCCAGATGGTTGGGATCGACTATCAATGGTTATCTTAACCATCGATGGTTAGGTAATTGCCAATAGTTATCCTAATCATTGATGGTTGAGGCCATTAGTCAAAAGTAGTCAAAAAGGGTGATTTTAAGGTAGATCAGTTAAACAAAAGTGGGTTTTAGTTTGTTTAGAGGATCTAAGGATTTGTTTTAGAGTTTGACAGTCAGAATCCAAATGTGCAAGATTTTGGTGTCTAGATTTTTCCCATTTTTATTATGTGGCTTGATTCAATAAGCTGTAGAACAAAAATGGAAGTTGGGTGAAGTCAAGGCTACCTTAAGTTTAGGAAGAGTTGTTCCTCCTCAAACCAGGAAGTGATGAGGTAAAATAAAATTGGGTCAAGGTTTGATAAATGGGTAGGTATGGTGATAAGGGTGGTCATTTGTAATGTGGAGTCAGTGTGCAAAATGTGATGAAGTATGAGAGTAAAAATAATGCAAAGCATGAAAGTTGTTGATCATTTAAAATGCATTAAATATAAGTGACCAATATAACATACAACTATTGTAGGCATGGCAATGGGATACACCTATTAATCTCCAAAGTAGGTCTAGTGTGTCTGTAGGAAAATAGTAATAGGTTGAGTGTTATGGGTATCTGAGGGAGAAAGTGTTTTCAAGAAGACACAAATGCTCAGGTCAGTGCACTAGGTGGTGAAAATTGTGTATAGGTAACATGAAAAAGTTGATTGGTGTATTCAAAAGAACCAAAGCACAAGGATCACAAATCATTCAAAAAAACTGACGCAAAAAATGATAAACATCAAGGTGGATGTGGGTAAATGGGTGTTGGGTGGTTACATATAAGATAACTCTATATGCACTAGGAATGTAGACACTGCCTACATATATGAGGGAATGCAAGACCCCATCTCATCTTTAGGGCAAATGTAGTTCTTGTTAGAAAGGTTGTATATTTAGATGGGTAAGGTAGGTGTTGAAAATAGGTAGGTAGGGAATATGATGTGAATGAATTTCCCATGGTAGGGTAGGTGTAAAGTTAGATATTATCATCGATGGTTAGGGTCGACAATCGATGATCACTCTAATAATTGATGGTTAGGGTGAAAACCTTAAAAGTTGAAATGGATAAAAAGTGAAATTAAAAAGTCATTGTTACTTTTTACATTTTACCTCTAAAAGCTATGCTAGAGTAGTTGGTAACTATGCTATTTTGTATCAAGGGTTAACTGAGTGGAATCTAGGGTGAGGAGTTATGATTGGTTAAACTGGTGCTTTGGCAATTAATCAAGATGGATGACGGATGAGGGCACAACCAAATGGAGGGATGTAGGCTCTATCCATGGAATAGGTCATGGAATGAGGTAAGGACCTTATGTCTTTATGATGGTGTGGTAGATTTATGTATTTTTGAAATGATAAATTACTAAGATGATTTGCTGAAATTCTAGGTTAAACTATTAGGGTTTAGACCTATGAATTCCCTAGTTTGAAGTTAGGTAAAATGTGGAAAATTTGGGAACTAGGGGGTAGAAAAATGGTAGGTAAGATGTAGTTTCATAGTGTAGATCAATGTAGTTGTAAAAATGAGACTATAAAGATGGATTTGGCTATGGGTAGGGTACAAAAGTCCATGACCTGATGGTATACAGGGACTATCGATGTTCACCTCAACCATTGATGGTCAAGGGTTCAAGGCAAAAGGTGCCTAGGGGACAATCGATGGTTGGGAGAACCATCGATGATTAGTGACAAAGAGAAAGGTGTTATTAGCCTAGCCAAAAAGTAGTGAATAATTTTGGTTTTGTTTTGTTTATAAATGTGTTGAGATGATAGAATCAATAGATAGTGTATGTAGGCATATGTTTTTTACTTGTTAAATAGAATGCAAGATTGAGAGTAGATTCACCTAAGGGATCATTTTCCCATACTCTTCATGTAGTTATGAGATACGATGAGAAATGAGGAGTGGAGACAAATTGAAGCTATAGGCTTAGGTTTAGTATAGAATTATCAGTACATGGTTTGAGATTTGGGGATGCTAGTAACATTTATCAATAGATGGGACCCATTGACCAACACATTTTGGTTGTTGATAGGTGAGATCATGATATTTTTAGAGGATGTCATGAGGATCACTTGATTACCCATCCATGGGGATCTGATATACCATATAGAGAGTGAGCAGCAGGATTATTATATAGACTAGATTTATGGTGATGATTAATGATAGGTAGTGTTCCATGCATGTGGCTTTAGTTATGGCCCTATGTATTAGCTTGTTCCTAATGATAGGTGACTAGTGATGATGATTATTATGGCTTTGATGAGCTTCATGCTACCAAATTTAGTTGGTGGGTGATTTCCCTATATGTTGCTTGTTGTGCTAGTCAAGATTCTCCTAAGGAGTACTTTGTTTAGCTGAGCATAGGTGTTATTGGTGTAGGTATATAGGGAGCTATGGTATTTTAGGGTACATCAGCATTATGAGATCAAAATCAAATTAGTGTTACATTACTAGGCATATGAGAATATTGGGGTATTGAGACCCTTGGGTGTACCTAATAACACTTATATACTGATAGATTATGTGCTTGGATTTATGTGATGGATGAGGTCATCTAACTATATAGGGGTAAGAGGTAGGATGAGGGGTATGGATTGGTTCCGAGATTCTCTCAAGGTTTTGATGCTTGGGGATGTGATATGCCAGCCATATGTTGGATGGCCATAGTGGTCATGGTTGAGTTATCAGATGGTAGGGCTATAGACCTAGTGCTAGAAATATGATTAGTGAGATATGGATATAGAGAGGATCCCTTTTGATCATGTACAAAGATAGTTTGGACTTGTACATAGGATTCCTACTGATGTGGCATAGTATTAGTGGGAAGAGGGAGAGTTCCTACTACTTGAGCTATAACTTTTAGTTATAGTTCAAGACTTCAAGGAGTTACTGGTGAGGACCCATATTGATGATGCAGGGATTGCTAATAGGTATACTACTTGGTATGAATATTAGTATGCCATAGCAAATTTTGGTTGGGGAAATGGGGGGCATTAGGCCATGGATGTGCATCCAACATAGGTGTAGGCACATGGACAAGGTGGTCCTTAGGTGGTGGTTAGTTTAACAATGACCTAAGCACAGGGTGGCCCTCAAGTGGTTGATGGTTTAGCAGTGATCCAAGCACATGTTGCTTTACTATAGGGATAGGTGGAAGCATTATAGGGCCAGGTGGCTGCCTTGTAGGGAATATTACTAATTTGTAGGGGATTAGACACAAGCATAGGTGGTTACTTTATGGGCATATGTAGTGACATTATAGGGTCAAATTGGTGCTCTTTAGTGGTAGATTAGCACAAGAGGAGTAGGTGTTGCTTTAACTTCTCCTTAAACTTGAGGTGATTCTCATGGGCTAACATATGTGACTCATCTAATTCTAAAATCTGGTTCATTATTTCTTCATATTGGTTGGCATATTCATCCTCCCTAAGTTGTTGCATCAGACTATAGGAAAGAAGTTATAGATTAATGGGCAAAACCTATTGAGTTCCATAGATAAGATAGAAAGGACTCCTTATTGTGGCTATTTTAGGATTAATCCTATTGGCTCATAGGGAAAATTTCAAATTTTCACCCTACCTCTTCTTGTTGACTTCCAATGTCCTTATAATCTTGGGCAAGTTTTAGTTACTTGATTTCACTTGCACATTCCCTTGAAGATTATAATTAGAGGCATAAGTGAGCTCAATCCCATAATATTTTCACATCAAATCCAAAGGCTTAGCTTTGAAACTCATTGTATCATTAGCAATGATCTTGATTGGCACACCAAACCTGCATATAATTTGATTTAATAAGAAGTTCATAAAAACTTAGTGTGTTGCCTTCCTAGTGGGGATTTCTTCCACCCACTTGGTGAAATAATCAGTTACAAGAAATATCCATTTATGAACAAAAATTGAAGCCTCACTAATCTCACCACTGAAATCCATGCCCCATTGCCTAAATAGAGCTTCAATAGTAACTGGTTGTAAAGGGAGAAAACTAGATGCCTTTAATTTACTTGAAAAAAGTTGACACTTTTCACATCACCTAACTATCTAAGCAATATCCTTAAATAGTGATGGCCACCAATAACTAGCTCTAATAAGTTTATGAATTATAAATTTAGGCAGAAAATGGCCACCACACACTCCACTATGAAAATCTTCAATCAGGCCATCAACTTGGTCTTCTAAAACACACTTCATAAGGACCTCATCAGTGTTTATCCATGGTAATCCATTGTCAATCATGAGGTACTTTTGGGAGATTAATTTGAGAGTCCTTCTTTGATTTTTGTCTAAGTTGGGAGGACAACACATACTCCATAGATAATAAACAATGTCCTTATACCACTAGGATCTACTAGTGTTGGCAACAATGTTGTTCACTTTAACTACCTACAAATTCATTTTTCCATCAACCTAACCAAGACCATTAATCACACCAATTTAGTGGTTTAGATGTCTATATCATATTATTATAACTTATTTACCCATCTACACCTTTTACCAAAGACATCAGTTTGAGTCAAGATATCCTTCACCATGGTGTGAGGGGTATAAGCTATAATCTTTGAACTCAAGATATAAGATCTAAATGTTTTAACTACTTTCAACAAAGTGAAAGATGGTTTCTCCATAAGGGTGTAATTTAACTTAGACCCTTGCTTAAATTTTTTGAAGAAAGGTATGGGTTACTCATGACCATCTATTTTTTATTAACACAATAACAATGGTATATGGTTATGTAAAGGAAAACATTTGAAATGGTTTGGTGTAATCAAGATTGGCTAAGATAGGAGAAAACTTCAAATCTCCTTTGACATCATTGAATGATTGCACAACCCTTTCATCCCTTTTAATATCTTGATCCTTCCTCAACATATAAGTAATAATCAGTGTGATTTTCACAAAGTTAGATAGAAATATTCTCACAAAATTAATTTGTCCATAGAAATATTGAATTCCTTTCTTGGACTGTGGGATGGGCACCTTGCCAATGTCCTCAACTCTCTTAGGATCAATCATAACACCCTCCTTGGACACTATATGTCCTATCAATTTAGCCTTTGAACTCCAAAATGATAGTTCTTAGGATTAAGGGAGATACCAAACTCATTGCATCTAATTAATACCTTTTTCAAGTGTTTCAAATGCTCATCCATTCTCTTAGAGTACATAGTGACATCATCTTGATACATAGCAATAAACTGATCAATCATCACTACAAAAGTAACATCCATGAAACATTGAATAACTACACTAGTATTTATTAGCCCAAAAGGCATTCACATATACACATAAGTTCCCTATGGTGTGGTGAATGTATCCTTGACCTCTCAGATTCCTTCACCACAACCTGGTTATAGCCAAAAAATCCATCCAAAGTAGACAATATTTTAGACCTAATAACATATTGCAATAGATTTCCCATTTTGGGCAAGGGATAATTATCTATTAGGGAGACTTTATTTAGATTGTGAAAATCCATGGAGAGGTGGATATCACCATTATTCTTGCACATAGGCACTATATTAGCCACCTAAGATGAGTACTAAATAGGTTGAATAATACCACCATCACTTAAATTCTTCAATTCATCATGCATCTTAGTGGCTGAGATGGGATTGATAGGCCTCTACGGATGCCTAAATGGCTTACTATCTAGCTATAGTGGTATGACATGTTGGAGCAAGTCCTCCCTATACCTTTTAAGATAAAATTAATACCATGTCAAGTAGTTCTAATATTTTCTTATCAATTGTACATAACTCTTTTTATTTAGTGCTGAGACAAGTACCAAGCCATACTTTTCTTGGATTCTGAGGGGAACCCAAATCATATTAAATGACATCCATTAAGACAAATGTTTCTCTTAACCTCCTTCTATCTGCTTCATCAAAGGATTCCTCTAATCTAGCCAATCCCCTAGGGATAGTGTTTTTTTAAGTTTAATGACTTCTTTCCCAAGTAATGTGTCTTTCCCATCACAATTTTGAACCATAGATTCTAGGTCCACAAGTTGACCATGAAATTCTACTTTAGAAGTCAAGAAACTTTTTATTTGGTCATCATCCTCAAACACCTGCTAGTGATAGATATTATCTGAGACTGAGGATCAAGCAAGTACCTCCACTTGGTATTGACAATATGGGTTCATGCTTGAAAAATAAAATTGAGCTCCTTCCTTAGCAAATTTATCAGCTTCTTGGTTGAATTCCCTATTGTGATAAGAGATGTGGAATGCATAAAATCCTTCAATCAAATCTCATACAACATTTTGGTATTACTTCAATATTTTACACTTGGTGGCATATGTATTATGGTTTTGATTCACCATTAATTCTGAGCCCCTTTTGATAGAGAGACACTTGATCCCATGTTTACATGAAATTCTCAGACCAAGTAAGAGCTCTTTATACTCAAAATTATTAGTGAAACTAAAAGCAAGGTGGAAATAATAATTATACCTCCTTCCACTAGGATCATTTATAATCACTCTAGCCCTATTATTGACACTAGATTAGGCCCCATCAAAGAACAATTCCCAAACAACAACCTCTATATCAAGCTTTGCATCAAGAACAATAGGCGATTCATCCATATTAATAGTACCAACAAAAACACTTGGCTCAACATCAATGTACATTAATTCATTAAGAGAATGATTTAGATCTTCAATTATATGCAACATCTTAGGCTCTCTATGAAGTTTGAACATATTACCTTCTAGGGGGTGGTAGCATAATAAAGGTCCATCTACACTTTTCCTCCCATACTAGTAGCATTCCCCATTTGGGAGGGAAATCTAAAACTACCACATCCATATTCAAAAATTTACCTAGGTGAACTACCAATTGTATAACCAACCCTTTGACCTATCCCACAACTAGCAGCTCTCAGGAATCCATAGCATAACATTTTCCAAAAGTAGACATTATCTTTACACTGAGTTTATTTAAAACACATAAAGGCATATCATTACAAGATGCACCAGAATCACATATAAAATTTTGGAAAATCATATCATTGATCATCAATGTTGTAGAAAAGGGATCCACATCCAACTGACTCTCTACCAATGTGGTCCCTAGATAGACTTTAGGAGAAGGCTCACAAATATCCTCTAAGTCTTGATCTTCTAATAGCACTTGGGACATTTCAAACACATTGGTAGTTGATTCCTTGCCAAACTCCAAATATTAAAAATCTCTCTTTCTATGTGTAGGGATTCACAACTCAATGAGTGAAATAGTGATCTTCATTTGACTTAATAGCCGGGCCATATCACATACACTATACTAAGGGAGAGGCATGTCTAATGGGAGGGTGGTGACATATTCAGTAGGGATATGCGTAAACAACATATAAAGTTGATTAGGTTGAGAGGGATTATTATTCTTTGTGGGAGTTTTTAGTGGTGGGTTTTACTTAGTCTTATTCATATCCTTGAGGACACTAGACAACAAATCCATCTTATTCTTCTTAGTAGGAACCTCTCTAGATCTAGTAGCATGAGAAATAGGTACCCTCTTGGAGGCTTCTAAGAAATTTATAGCTTTATTTGCCACATTTCTTACATCCCTTACCTTTAGATAAACATGAGCATTGCCTTGAGGGATAACACCTACTTGCCCACTCCTCAAGTTAATCTCACTTCTCTAGGTAGATATTGAATTAATTAAGAGTCTTCAATATTTATCTTATGGATTACCCTCTAGATACTTCTTGATCATCATAGAGCATAGATGATCAAAATCATGCACATGTTCCTCATATGCTTATGCTACATTGACATCACATTCAAAATCAAAGATAGGGATGCTTTCCAATTAAACAACACCCCAAAGCTCACTAGTCATGGTGTTAGTAGGCATACCTATGGGAGTCACTACTTCAATTAAAGGATCATGGAAATCAAACATGAAAAATTCATAATTAGATGGTGCACCCTATGTTTCATCTAATTCTTGATCCACTACCTCAATAATATCACAATATAGGTGGGATAGGAAGCATCTATCACACCCATCAATGTCTATATAAGAGCTCACAACATTCACTTTAGCATCTAGGGGATCTAGTATTTCCTTCCCAACACCCCTACCTTGATCCTTTTTGGCTAGTCTTCATGTGTAGGCCTCTTTCCTTTTCCAACATCTCAATTATGGAATTGAGGGCCTCATTAAGACTAATATGGATTTGGGGACCTATCATGGCTAGAAGATACATGTGGAATGCCATTCACTACCCTAACCAACTTGTATGTCATTTCTTTAATAGTAGAGGCCAATGTCTTAACAATTTCTTATAAGTTGGTGGTCTTTGCAGATTGTAGCTTTTCAGGATTGACTAGATTCATATGGGCCCTATTATTCATAGGCTTTCCCATAGCTTTAATATTATTCTCAATTTAGATGGCCATATTAAAGGCCGTCCTAAGGTTTGGTTGAGTCTTGTGTCTCAAGTAGTATGTCTCTGTCTTGTCAAAAGCATCACAATATTTTATCAGACAAGAACTATCACTAGGCCTAATATTTTCAAGTAAATAAATGGATTTATTGAAATGGGTATTAAAATTCTGTACATAATCATTACAAATTTTCTTGATATTTTTTAACTTAGCCAAGAGGAACCCTGGATCTAGCCTTTCTCCATACTGAATTATAAAGACATCCTTCATCTCTTCCCATGAATCAATGCATCTAGTAAGAAGAGAGTTGAACTAATATCTAACATCTTCCTCTAATGTCTACACAAACAACATAATTTAGATATCCTCATACTTGACCTCATATTCCAAAATAACATTTTAGAAGGCATTCAAATATTGATCACTGGTCATAGCATTGTTCCCTTGAAATTTTGGTAGCCTTTTGCTTATTTCATTAGGAACATCATTAGGAAAACCCTCCATCTCCTCAAAATTGATAAGTCTAAATCTGCGAACATGGAAAGTAGGATGTGTATTTTTTTTGTAGTCTCTATGCTTCATGATTGGGATATCTTGGGGTTCAGGAACCACTAGCAATGGAATGTGAAGAGGGGATTGAGGAGGATTGGGTGGATCAAATTCAAGAGGGGATTGATTTGATGGGTATGGAGTAGGATAGTAAAGAGGGTTATAAGGCTTAGAAATATCAGAAGAACTATGGCAATATTCTGTAATAGTTTGGTCTATAGATTCATGAAGGTTAGTAACACCAGGATGAATCTCAATGATAGAACTAAGTCCTTCAATGGGTCTCCAGACTAATCTCCTTTTTATCAGATGAGTACATAATGGAGGGAAAAATTACTTTGAAGGCTTCATCCTAAAGGATGATCTGAATCCTTCCATCTTTCTAAATAATGGGATACTCAAAATAGAAGCTTAAGAAGGTGAGGACTACAACAAGAAATGGGCTTGCAATAACTAAGAGATATAAAAACTTAGAGTCACCACTAGAAATAGATTTATAGAAAATAAAAGAAAAAAATCCAATATGAAAGACAATTCTCAAAAGGGGTTAGACACCTTCCAATACATAACTCCCACACACCACAGGTAGGCAAAGAAACTCTCAAAAGTGACCAAATCCTTCTTCAAATGTCCCCAATAATGGTGCCAAAAACATGTTGGTTCCCAGTTGTATACCTTGTATGCTTGGATTTTCACACTTTATAAAAAATGGTAAATAAAGATGAAAACCCCATCAATATGTTTTTATATTCAAGGAAGGGGTTAACATCATACAATGAACTAACCACAAACAATGACTGAGATACATGTACAAAGGGTATGATTAACTCCCTTCTACTTTTGGCTCTACCTAAAATAAGGTGAGAAAACCTATGGGGTAGCTTACTCACATGGAGGGATTTCATACTCAAATATCCATGAGGATTCTTAGCACATAAGAGGAAAATGACCAAAGCATAATCAAGTTTGAACACTTCATTCGTAAGGGTTATCACACGAAATTCACAAATGCTTTAAGTAATATACAAGCTACTAGAGATAGATGAAAGGATGTCTACAATCTCCATTTTATGAAATGCTCAACAACAAAAACTAGATAGGAAATTGTAGCTTTAAGATTTGAAGTACAAAAATGCAAATACACTTCAAATATGCAAGATCTCATGTATTTTTGATGCAAGTAACACTTGTGATATCCAAATGGTGTGATAAGAGTAAAGCAAGACAAAGTGGTTTGATTTTGAACAAAGATTTGGATGGGTATTAGAAGACAGAGGGAAAACTCATTGAACTATCATGCCATTTACATAAACAACAATTTTGTGATATGCAAATGGTGTGATAAGAGTAGGGCAAGACAAAGTGGCTTGATTTTGAACAAAGATTTGGATGGGTGTTAGAAGAGAGGGGAAACTCACTGAATTATCATGTCATTTACATAAACAATAATTTTATAACCTTTAAAACAAACTAAATGAAACCATACTTCATAGTTCCTTGAAATAATCACAAGCAAATCTACAAGTAATCATTCAAGAACTCCTCGTTGAATCCATGAACTTGGGACTACCCCTAGAAGACTATAATAGTTCACTATGATTTCTATAACTAAGATGATTTTATAATCTCAACACATTTTCTAGATGACTACAATAAAAGGAAAGAGTGAGAATATCAATACATTAAGAACTCAAAATAATGCATTAGATTTCAACAAGAAGATAAAGAAACAAAACACAAGTATATTCTATTATCCATCTGAATCTCAAATACATATACTATGTGCTAGAAATTCTATAATGTGTACATTGTGCAAATCATATTTGTAATAAGTGAACATTTCAATATGGTCATAGATCCTATCAATGGTTTAATGTAAGAAACCAATTTGACACCAAAGAGTTTACACAGGAAGAACTTCTCTAGAGTGATAGTTTTTTTCTCAATTTTTTTTGATTGAATGACCTTTGTAAAGGACAAACCTCCTTTACTTATATAATTTTCAAACTAATACGTGGCATATCCTAATGAGATGACCTAGCTAGAAAAATCATTCATGGGCTTGAAGCTCATCAATTGCAACAAAAATATTCTTGGGATAATGCATGTGCTTCGATGAAAATGACATGTTTGATATCCCATCCTAGTGGGATGCTCTCCATACATCATGTAAAGTA
This sequence comes from Torreya grandis, assembly GCA_037957365.1. Taxonomy (NCBI): domain Eukaryota; kingdom Viridiplantae; phylum Streptophyta; class Pinopsida; order Cupressales; family Taxaceae; genus Torreya; species Torreya grandis. The sequence goes on along the minus strand of JARHVA010004343.1, from coordinate 221,378 downwards.
TATCCTAGCAAGGGACAAAAAAACCTTTATCCACTTGCATAACCAAACCAAAACATCCTTTTCTCTAAATAATATTTCTATGCGAGATGTGCCACTAACGAGCACAGTACAAAGACTAAAGGAAAAAGAGAGAAAAATAAAAAGAGAAGAGAGAAGAATATTCAAATCAATCAAGGAAAAATAGAAATTATTTAGTCATGTTGTGGAATAAACATTGATGACCTATCCCTATGTCAGCATGTTCTTGTAAGAAACAAACTTCTCGATCATGATGGTGAGGATTTTCTTGTTTGGGCCCACTTGGTATTTGAATCTGACCTAGTATTCCTTTAACCACTTGGTAATCCCTTGGAGTGTTTTTTGTTTATTTTTTACCAATGCCTTCAAATGATCATAGGGTTTTTTTATTTTTACCAAGTCTCTTATTTTTTTGCCATTGAAGCTTCCATAGGGTGCATCAATAATAATATGTAGGGCACCCTCTAAAAATTATATTGTCATGTTGACTAAACTACCAAGATTCACCATTCCCATCAAGGTGGCCTTGATTTCCATCCTAACAGCTTTGAAATACTACTCTTCCATTTTTATATTGAATGCACCATTCTTAAGCATTTCTATCATATGTTGTATGGCTTGTTGGCAATCTCTAGGTATTTTAGGATCATTTAAGGTGATGACCTTTTCTACAATTAAGGTATCCTTACCCATACTACACAACTGATCCATCTTGGGCCCAATTTCCTCCCAAATCTTGATATCTAGTTCATAAACCAATGGTAAGGATTTTCATGCCTCTTGTTTATCTATTGCATCATTGATCCATTCTAATGATGCATAGATGACTTCTCTAGCTTAGACCATCAAGTCTTGCTACCATTCTTTTATTGCCCACCCTCTAGTCTTTAAATCCTCATCGAGGATAAATTCAAGTGTATCCTAAGAGGGAATGGGTACACTCAAGGCTCTACTAGTATTTGCAATCACTACCTTAGGCTCTCTTAGTAACTTTTACAAGTACTAAATTATTACCTAATTCTACGTGTTCAGTTCCTCAATCAATGCCTTATCCTTATCCATCTGATAAGACACCATGCTCACTAGAATTTATGAGGTATGTTTGATCTCATTTCTTGATGGCTCTCCTAGATCATATCTATATATTAAATATCTCTCAAGGGGAGAATCCTTCTTTGCAACACCCTTTGGGGGAATAACTATCTTTTGCGTTCTCTCCCCAGTATTAGTGAAAGTAGTCTGTGAGAGTGCTTTGGATTTCTTGGGAGGTTTCACCTTGTATGACTAGAAAATATTTAATACATCTATATCCCCCAATTTACTTTCAACACCCTACTTCTCCTTAACCTATTATTCAACCCATAAGAGTGGCCTAGTTTGAATACCAATTAGAGTTATGGACCTTAAGGTTGGCTTGGATGTGTTGAATGGTGGTGTGGCTAGAACAGTATTCAAAGTGAGAGTGATAGAGGTTGGGTGCAAGCTTATTTTTATTTGATCTATATCCTTATCACTTTCCAACTCTACCTCTTTCCTTACAACTTCCTACTCTCCTTCTTTACTTGGGTCAAACAATTCTAGAACCTTGATAACTAATTCAAATTGATTTTTGGACCCAAAAAGGAATTTATCAATGGAACTCTCTTGTCCTGCAAGCTGAGGAGGTGGTCTTACTTCCATCTCAAATTTTGTAATTGGTTGGGAAAGTTGAGAAGAGGTTGTGGTGTTTTCCTTGTCACCCTTAGGTGGCTCATCACCAACCATGGCCTCAAAAATCTTGTGCCTAGTAAGATCATGGAACTTTATATGAGGAAGGAGCCCCCAAGTTACTTCAAAAGAAGTAGTACCTATTGAGGGTCCCTCACTGGTAACTTCATCACCTAGATCTACCTCCTTATTTATATCTAAAGGCATAGGGGTACCCATTTTTAGGCTTGATCCCCTATCTCATTCAGGTGTAACCTCTCATTCTTGTATTAAACTTATATGTACTAGAGAGGGATGGTCATATGGGTTTGCTTCCATAGCTACCACAACATCTAGCTATTATTTTCCATGAGCCTCTACCTTTTCACTACTAGTGGGGGCTTGCTCTTTTTGCCTCAACTCATTTTCAAGTTTCTCATTAGGTCCTTACATATAATATTCTCACCCTCTACCTCTTATCATGATGGTTAGGTGATTATAGCTTGGACAAAATATTTTATGTTCGGCGAGATATTTTCTTTCTATGGTTCAGCTTGGGCTGGCATGGCTTCCTCAACACCTACTCATGTCACATCTTCAAAGTATAAAGGGTAATTTGAGGTCAACCCTATATCCTCATTACCTTTATCTTCTTCTCTTGAGGGTGCTTTTGGTCCAAAAAATCCCATTGATAGAACCTTGATAGGGGTCTATGGCCTTTCCCTTAGATTTTTTTGGGTGGTCTTCATTAGGGAAGGAGTGAATTCCTTTATCTAATTTACTATTTAATCAATAGGCCTATCATCATTTAAGTCTACTTCATCACTCAATCCCTTAATCTTTTTGCATATGAAGACTTTTCTCCTTGGGACTCAGTAACTTCATGTTGAGAGGGTACATATAGATGTATGATCTCTTTCCTTTTCTTGGGGGTTATAGGTAGAGGTTGCAACACCTTCTTATTCCTTTTTGTTTTTGGCTACTCTACTTGCTCATCCCCTCACCTTTTTATTATGTACATTTTTAGGGGTGGAATGGGCTCTAGTGATAGCATGAGTTGAGGGGTTGGTGCAATTGTTGGTCTAGATAAAGTGGTATGAGTTCCTTCAATAGTAATCAAAATGGGATAAGCACTTGCAAGCTACACTTCCCCCATGGAAATATAAGTCCAACTTTTACCAAGGCTATTCAATTTTGTGAAATATATTCCAAACTTGGATCATGTTGTTGTAATCTCATCAACATTAACTAGCTTGGTGAAAATGATATCACCTACCAACCTCTTCCCTTTTCCTTTGACCTCCACATGAGGGCCTACTAAATGTCTAGTATGAGGGGAAATAATTTCTTGAGTTTCTATATAGTTATGAGCTCCCTGAGAGTAGGGGTATCATGAGAACTAAGGTCCATACCTCAGGACTTTAACCACTCAAATGTTCTTTTCATTATATGATGTACCCTCCATGCATTTGAGTCATCCTCTGAGATTGTCAAATTTTATTGGGTTATAGGATACATATTTATATTCTCCTTAGTGTATGCTAATGATACTATAGATTTATCATTAACCATATTCTCAAGAATGGGGACAATGCCATATGCAATAATCTCTTGAATAGTGAGCCTTAAGTAATCAACGTTTCTCACCTACTCCTCCATTGTGCATTCTAACCAAATGTCCTTGTAGTTTACTTGGTGCATAAGAACACCTATAGAATTGTTAACCAACCACCTTATGTCATAGTTGGATTGAGGAGACATCTTGTCCATCTAAAACCACCCCATTTCTTATTCCAACCCCTTTACTTTGGCTAGATTAGGACATGTATAATATCCTATCTGTATAAGGAAATTAAAGGGGTTATTGATCTTCTTTGTCACAATCATCTCATATGGGGGAACCATTTATGTGCACAGTTCCATGATTTCTACCTTGTAATCAACATACCTAGGTAGATTTTTGGGTACGCCTAGATAACCACTCACCTAGATGTATGTAAAAGTGCAAAATTAAATGTACATTGTGCCAAACCTATTAATCACCTCCCTGGCTACCTTGATCATTATGTTTAAGTGCATTAGAGGATAAAAGACACTTATCATGGTATTGAAAAAATAATTATAGACCTTGGCCCAGTTGTTCTTAAAACCTTCCAAAGCCATTTCAAGATACAACTCATAAATTCTATGATCGAAGGGATTCCTAGTGAGTCTGGGGAAATATTTGTTGTGTACTAATTTATACATGAGGTAGGAAGTTATGTAAAATTTACCAATAAATTCTTCTTTGGAAGAGATGGCTACTTACAACTACATTATTTAGATGTCTAGGTTGTTACTCAAAATTGAGGCCTAGTCCAGCTACTTCTTACCTTCTGGCACATACATGAGGATGGAAAACATCCATGGCTCAAATTTTTCTATTGTGGGTAGCCCATAAATTTTAGCAGCCATGACAATGGCATATCACGGTAACTCCTTGAACTCTGTTAACTTAAGGTTCCTAGTCAATCTAAAAACCTTAGTTCTCTTCTTGGTGAGCTAGCAGGTGCTTATAATTTCCCAAATGAAGCTATCATTCTCATTAGTGTCTTTTTGATACTCCTCTGTAGTCAAAATAATTGCCTCAAGTTGTGGTGATATCTTGAGCATGACACTAAGAGCTTGAGGGGAGAATGAATAGACAACTAAGTGGCTCCTATCAAGAAAAAATATTATACCTTCATTATATACCTTTACACATGTAATGGCCAGCTTTGGGTATGGGGTTGCTGGTGGAAAAGCTATTGCAGGAACCATATAACTCATACCCAAATTATCCACTACCTTAGGGGGATTAGGTCTTTGCAAAATATTTGATAGGGCAGTAAAATCTAGACCTTGGACATCAGTGTCCCTAATACCATCAAGAATTAATGCAATGATACTTTTCAAAGGGAAAAAAGATTAAGAAGCCATTTTTATGTGACAAATGTGACACTGCCTTCACTTAAACTAGAAAACACCATTTCTCGGTGGCTAGATCTATAAATATTTCAAATTTTTCCTTCAAATCACTAATTTAATAACCCAAATAATACCTACTTGAAATAATGTTGACTATCACACACTTGGATGAAGAAAACCTCTAAAAATTGGACGGTAATTTTTATTCTCATTTTGCATAGCTTTGATTTACAAATTACTTGAAAACACAAGTATGAGCTCTAATTGTGAAAGGTGGATTAAAATGAAGGAAATTACTTAGTTATATTTATCCCCTTTAAAAATTAAGGTTAGTAACTAAGCCTTGGTGTAGAATAACTAGTCTTTATCTACCACATTAATACCTTCAAGCATTATTCAAAAATAAAAAAGGAGGGAAATCTGATGGTGCTTCCCTTTTTAGCTAAACAATCTTCCATGTGACATGTGGAATCATAAAAATGAAAATCCTCCTTTGGCATAGGTCATCAAGAACCTTTTCACCTCTTCACCCCTCATATTTTTGAGGAGATGTTACATGCCCTAAATTTTCCTTTGGATAAACAATTTTGACAAGTGTCAAAAATTTGGGTACTTAGGGTGCTAGGGACATGCGCAATGTCTCACTTTATTTTCCCTTGGTGCCTTGGTGTAATATACTCTAGGATCACATAAGAGTACCACATGTCATGATCTTAGTTGACCACCCTAATATCCTAGTCCTTGGGGACTCATTGCACCTCCTCCCCTCTTTGAGATGAGACATTTCTCTTAAAGGGCCCAAAAACTAAAACCCTTGAGAGAGTACCACATGGCATGATTTAAGGAGTCTAGAACTTGAAAAATACTTACACCTTTGGTATCAAAACACAAGTTAAAATTTTGAAAAGACTCAAAACAAAAAAACACTCTGAGATGCTACCAAGTGTCCATTATAAATGCTCGCTTGAGCTTTCAACTATCTTTTACGTTTGAACCATTAACCAACCCGTGGAGGAGTGCAACATTCTTCCACCCTTCGAAGAAACTTACTTTTTTATGAAAGTGCATGACCTAAAAGAAAATTTTGATAAATGTCCCTTGAGTAATGGTCCTTGATACCACTTGGGAGTGCCCTCTGAAAGTCAAACATACCCTTCGTAAATATTGGAAAGGTCCCCCAAAGTCTCCAAAGTGTCTTGTGCCTTTTGAGTTATTTTTCAAAAATGTTGAAAGTTTCCTTCAAAATACAAAAATACCCTTTGGAAATTATGAAAGTGTCCTTCAAGAGTCTTGAAAATGACTTCACTGAAGTATAAAATTCCTTTGGGCTTTTTGTAGGGGCAAAACATCTAAAAGGCAAGTGCCCTTCAAAATTTTTACCATAGACAAAAAGTCCAAAGTAAATAAGACTCATCACCCCTTCTAAAATAAATAATTCCTTTAGAACTTTTGTGTTGATCTTCCCAAGGAATGTATGAGAACAAAAAGACTTTAAAATTGACCTCAATACCTAATGTAGCCTAAATTATAGGTATTCTCAAGTGATAAGTGCCCAATTACCCAAATGCAATATTTGGCACTAACATAAGCTCTCACCTAGGGATGCAAACCCCCTATGGGTGTGCAAAGAACCACAAAACACAAGACCAGGTGTCAGTCCATTGGGATATAGAGTTAGGACAAAGTGACCTCTAGAAAATAGGAAAGGTGAAAAAAACATGGCAGCCCTACAAAAAAATAGATCAAGAGGATCCAAAAATTATCACATGAAAAAAACACAATGGAAATTAATACACAAACAAGGCCTAAAATAACAGGGTGACAAAAAAAAATGAAACAAAGAAATAAAATAATCTATAATATGGTACATAATTACAAATGGACTCAATCCAGGAAGTGTTTTAAATGCCTACCATTGATAGGAAACTCTAATATCTCTCCATCTAGATCTCTTAGGAAAAAAGTGTGCACCCTAATCCTATAATTCATTGAGTACGGACCCATCCAAAAAGAATAAAACTTGTCATGGTTACCAGTCTCCTCATGTTTTTTATCCCAAAGTAGAACTAGATAACATACTTGAAAAGTTTTAGGAGTGACCTTCCTATCAAATATTTTCTTTAACTTCTCCTTGAACTTGAGGTGCTTCTCATGGGCTAACCTACATGACTCATCCAATTCCAAAAGTTTGGTTCATTATTTCTTTATGGTGGTCATTGTATTCATCCTCCCTAAGTTGTTGCATCAGACTATAGGTAGGAAGCTTTAGATTGATGTGCAAACCCACTTAAGTTCCATAGACAATATCAAAAGGACTCCTTCATGTGGCCCATTTAGGAGTAATCCTATTTTCCCATACGGTAAATTTAAAATGTTCACCCCACCTCTTCTTGTTGACTTCTAATGTCCTGATAATCTTGAGCATGTTTTTATTACTAGATTTAGCTTGCCCATTACCTTGAGGATTGTAATTAGAAGCATAAGTGAACTCAATCACATAATATTTACACATCAAATCCAAAGGATTTTCTCTGAAACTCATTACATTGTTAGCAATGATCTTGATTGGCACACCAAACCTATATATAATTTGAGTCAATAAAAATTCCATTACAACTTGGTGTGTTGCCTTCCTAGTGGGGATTGCTTCCACCCACTTGGTGAAATAATTAGTTTCAAGCAATATCCATTTATTCCTAATACTTGAAGCCTCACTAATCTCACCAATGAAATACATGCCCTATTGCTTGAATAGAGCATCAAAAGTAATTGGTTGTAAAGGGAGAGAACTAGATGTATTTAATCTACCTACAAAGCATTGATACTTTTCACATAACCTGATTATCTGAGTAATAACCTTGAATAATGATGGCCAAAAATAAACATCTCTAAAAAATTTATGAGTAGTAACTTTAGGTGCAAAATGGGCACTGCACACTCCACTATGAAAATCTTCAATTAGGCCATCAACTTGGTCTTCTAAAACACATTTCATAAGGACCCCATCAGGGTTTCTCCATGCTAATATACTATTCGTTAGGAGGTACTTATGGGAGATTAATTTGAGAGTCCTCTAATTTTTGTCCAAGTTGAGAGGACAAAACATACTCCATAGATAATAAATAATGTCCTTATACCACTGGGATGCAATAAAATGATCCAAAGCACTACTAGTGCTGGCAACAACTTTGTTCACTTGAACTACCTGCATATTCATTTTAGCCATATGTTTGGCTAAGCCCATTCCTTCCACCAATTTACTAGTTTGGATGTATATATAATATTCTTGTAACTTAGTTACCCATCTACACCTTTTATTGAAGATTTTGGTTTGAGTCTGGATATCCTTCACCATGGTGTGAGGGGTATAAGTAATAATATTTTAACTCAAGATATAATATCTAAATGTTTTAACCACTTTTAATAAAGTGAAATGTTATTTCTCCGTAAGGGTGTAATTCAACTCAGACCCTTGCATAGCTTTGCTAAAGAAAGCTATGCATTTCTCATGATCGTCATCATTCTGTTATAGTAACACAACAACAATGGTAGGGGTGATGCAAAGGAGAAAATCTAAAATGGCTTGGTGTAATTAGGACTAGATAAAATATGAGCAGACTTCAAATCTCCTTTGACATCATTGAATGCTTGCACATCCCTTTCATCTCATTTAATAACTTGATCCTTCCTCAACATAAAAGTAATAGGCAAGGTGATATCTACAAAGTTATACATAAATATTCTCAAAAAAATTAGTTTATCCAAAGAAAGAATGAATTCCTTTCTTGGACTATGGGATGGGTACCTTGCCAATGGCCTCAACTCTCTTAGGATCAATCATAACATCCTCCTTAGACATTATATGTCCTAGAAATTTATCCTTTTTGAACTCCAAAATGACACTTCTTAGGATTGAGGGAGACACCAAACTCCCTACATCTAATTGATACCTTTTCCAAGTGTTTTAAATGATCATCCCTTATCTTGGAGTACATAGTGACATCATCTTAATACACAACAATAAACTAATCAATCATCCTTGCAAAAGCAACATCCATGGCATGTTAAAACATTATACCAAGATTCATTAGCCCAAAAGGCATTTACATATACACATAGGTGCCCCATGGTATGGTGAATATAGTCTTAGACCTCTCAGATTCCTTGACCATAACCTAGTTATAGCTAGAAAAGCCATCCAGAGTAGACAACATTTTAGACTTGGTAACATCTTGCAATAGACTATCCATGTTGGGCAAGGGATAATTATATTTTAGGTAGGCATTATTTAGATTACGTAAATCCATGCATAGGTAGATATCACCATTTTTATTACACATAGGGACAATATTAGCCACCCACGATGAGTACCTAATAGGCTGAATAACACCACCATCCCTTAACTTCTATAATTTATCATGCATCTTAGTAGCCAAGATGGGATTTATAGGCCTCTACTTCTACCTAAATGGCTTACTACCTAGTTTAAGTGGGATGACATGTTAGAAAAAGTCCTCCCTATACCTTTTAAGCTTAGATTAAGACCATGCCAAGTAGTCCTGATATTGTCTCAGCAACTATGCATAAACTCTTTTCTCTTCAGTGCTGAGACAAGTACCTAGCCATACTTTTCTTGGATTCTGAGGGGAACCCAAATCATATTCAGTGATGTCCCTTGAGTTAAATGTTTTTCTTGACCTCATTCTATCTATTCCATCAAAGGATGCCTCTAAGATGACCAATCCCCTAGAGATAGTGTTTACTTTGAGTTGAATGACTTTTTCCCCAAATAATGTGTCTTTTCCATCACAAGTTAGAACCATATATTCTAGGTCCACAAGATGACCATGAGATTCTACTTTAGAAGTCAATAACCTTTTCATTTGGTTATCATCCTCAAACACCTGATAGTGATAAATGTTATCTATGACCTAGGGTTGAGCAAGCACCTACAATTGGTATTGGCAATATGGCTCATGCTTGAAATATCAAATTGACCTCCTTCCTTACAAATTTTTTTAGCTTCTTGGTTGAATTCCCTATCATGATAAGAGATGTTGAATGCATCAAAGCCTTTAATCAAATCCCATACAATGTTTCAGTATTGCTTCAATCTTTTACACTTGGTGTCATATGCATTATGGATCTACTTCACCACTAATTCTGAGTCCCCTTTGATAGAGAGACACTTGATCCCATGTTTACATTCAATCCTCAAAATAAGTAAGATTGCTTCATACTCAACAACATTGTTAGTGTAACTAAAATCTAGGTGGAAAGCAAAAGTATACCTCCTTCCACTAGGATAATTTATAATCACTCCAGCCTCATTCTTGACACTAGAGTAGGCCCCATCAAAGAACAATTCCTAAATATCAACCTCTATATCAGGGTTTTCCTTAAGAACAATAGGTTGTTCATCCATATCAATAGTACCAACAAGAACACCCAGCTCAACTTTAGTGTACATTACTTCATTCATAACATGATTTGGATCTTCAATTATATGAAACATGTTAGGCTCTCTATGAATTTTGACCATCTTACCTTCTAGGGGGATGGTAGCATACGAAAGGTCAATCTGCACACTTTTTCCCATACTAACAACCCATTTCTTTGATAGTAGCATTCCCCATTTGGGAGGGCAATCTACAACTACCACATCCATGTTCAAAAATTTACCTAGGTTGACTACCAATTACACAACCAGCCCTTTAACATGTCCTACAACTGGCACCTCTCATGAATCCATAGTATAACAATTGCCAAAAGTAGATGTTATCTTTACATCAAGTTTATTTTAAACACATAAAGGCATAACATTACAAAATGCACCAGAATTAAACATACAATTGTCGATAATCATATCATTGATCATTAATGTTGTAAAAAAGGGATCCACATCTAACTAACTCTTTACCAATGTATTCCCTAGATAGACTTTAGGAAAAGGCTCACAAATATCCTTTGATTCTTGATCTTCTAATAACAATTGGGACATTTCAAACTCATTGGTAGTTAATCCCTTGTAAAAATCCAAATATTCAAAAGCTCTCTTTCTATGTTTAGGGATTCACAACAACTCAATGAGTGGAATAATGATCTTTATTTGACTTAACAACTAGGCCATATCACATACACTATACTAAGGGAGAGGCATGTCTGGTGGGAGGGTGTTGACATATTCAATGGTGATGTGCTTAGATATCATATGAAGTGGATTAGGTTGAGGGGGATTATTATTCTTTGTGGGAGATTTCAGTGGTGGGTTTTGCTTAGTCTCATTTGTATCCTTAGGGACACTAGACAACATAGGAATCTTATTGTTCTTAGTAGGAACCTCTCTAGGTCTAGTATCTTGAGTAATAGGTGACCTCTTGAAATATTTTAGGAAAGATATAGCTTTCTTTGCCTCTTTTCCTACATCCCTCACCTTCATATTAGTAGGAGTAGTGCCTTGAGGGATAACACCTAGTTTCCTAATCCTCAATTTAATCTCACTTATTTGGGTAGCTACTACATTAATTAAGAGTCTTCAATATTCCTCTAATAGATTACCCTCCAGATACTTCCCAATCATCATAGAGTGTAAATGATCAAATTCATACACAAGCTAGTCATATGCTTTTGCTACATTGACATCACATGAAAAATCAAAGATAGTTTCTAATTCAACAGCACCCCAAAGCTCACTAGTCACGGTATTAGTAGGCATCCCTATGGGAATCACTACTTCAATAAGAGGATCATGGAAATCAAACATGAAAACTTCATAATCAGATGGTGCATCTTCTAGTTCATCTAGTTCTTGATCCACTGCCTCAATAATATCATAAGGTTGGTGGGGCAGGAAGAATCTATCACACCAATAAATGTCATATCAGATTTCGCAATATTTACCTTATCATTTAGGGGATCTGGTATTTCTTTCTTCCTATCTAGCTAGTCTTCACATGCAGACCTCTTTCCTTTGTCAACATCTTAGTTATGGAATGGAGGGCCTCACTAAGATTGATATAGATTTGGGGCCCTATCATGGCTAGAAGATACATGTGAAATTCCGTTCTCTACCCTAGCCAACATGTACAACATTTCTTTAACATTAGAGGCCAAAGTCTTGATAGTTTCTTCTAAGTTGGTGGTCTTAGTAGACCATGGCTTTTCAAGATTGACCAGCTTCACATTAGCCCTATTATTCATAGGCTTTCCCATAGCTTTAATATTATTCTCAATTTGGATGGACATATTAAAGGCCATCTTAAGGTTTGGTGAAGTCTTGTCTCTCAATTAGTATGTAGCCTTCTTGTCAAAAGCATCATTGTATTTTATCAAAAAAGTAGTATCACTAGGCTTAATATTTTTAGGTAAATGAATCATGGCTTTATTTAAATGGGTATTAAAATCTTGTACACACTTGTTATGATTTTTCTTGATATTTTAAAATTTATCCAAAAGGAACCTCATATCTAGCCTTTCTCCATACTAAATCCTAAAGACATTCTACATTTCTTCCCATGAGTTAATGCATCTAGTGGGGAGGGAGTTGAACTAATATCTAGCATTATACTCCAATGTCTACAAAAACAACTTAATGCAGATGTCCTCATACTTGACCTCATAATCCTCAATAATATTTTGGAAGTCCTTCAAACGCTGATCACCAGTCACAACATTGTTCCCCTAAAATTTTGGGAGCCTTTTCCTTATTTCATTGGGAAATTCATTAGGTTAACCCTCATTCTCCTCAAAATTGATAGGTCTAAATCTAGGAACACTGAAAGTAGGGTGTGCATTTTCCTCCCATTCTCTATGTCTCATGATTGGGATATCTTGGCATTCAAGAACCACTAGCAATGGGATGTGAGGAGGGGATTGAGGAGGACTGGGTGGGTTAGATTCAATAAGGGATTGATTTGATGGGGAAGGAGTGGGATAATAAATAGGACTATAGAGCTCAAAATTACCAAAAGAGTTATGGTAATCTTCCATAAGAGGTAAGTCTATAGATTCATGAAGGTTAGTAATACTAGGATGAATCTCAATGATAGAACTAAGTCCTTCAATGGGTCTTCAGACTAATCCCCTTTTTATCAAAGGAGTACATAATGAAGGGAAAATTTTATTTGAAGGATTAGTCCTAGAGGATGATCTCAATTCTTCTAGCTTTGAAAATAAGGGGATAATCAAAATAGGAACTTAGGAAGGTGAGGACTATAATAGGCAATGGTCTTGCAAAAACCAAGAGATATAAAAACTTAGAGTTTCCACTAGAAATAGATTTCTAGAAAACAAGAGACAAAAATACAATATGAAAGACAATGCTCAAAATGGGTTAGACACCTTCCAACACATAACTCCCACACACCATAGGTAGGCAAAGAAACTTGTAAAAGTGACCAAAGCTTTCTAAAAATGTCCCCAACATTGACACTAAAAATGTGTTGGTTCCCAGTTGAATACCTCATATGCTCGACTCTACATAATTCTAAAGAAATGGCAAACAAAGATAAAAACCCATCAATATGTAATTATAGATAGGGAATGGGTTAGCATCATATAAAGACCTAAGCATAGATAATGAATGAGAGACATGTACAAAGGGTATGGTTAACGCCATGCTAATTTTGGCTCTACCTAAACTAAGGTGACAGACCCTATGGGGTGGCTTGCTCACATGGAAGATTTCACACTTCAATCAACATGAGGATTCTTAGCACATAAGGGGAAAATGGCCAAAGCATAACCAATTTTGAATGCTTCATTCGTAAGGATTGTCACACAAAATGCACAAATGATTTAAGTCATATACAAGCTACTAGAGATAGATGAAAGGATGGATATAATCTCTATTTCATTAAATGATAAGCAACATCAACTAGATAGGTAACTATAGCTTTAATATTTTAAGAAAAAAAATGCAAATACACTTGAAATATGAAATATATCATGTATTTGTGATGTAATTAACACTTGTGATATGTAAATGGTGTGTTAAGAGTAGGGTAGGACAAAGTGGGTTGATTTTGAGCAAATATTTGGATGGGTGCCATAAGAGAGAGAGGGAAAACTCACTGAACTATTATGTCATTTCCATAAACAACTATTTTAGAACCTTCAAAACAAATGGAACAAAACCACACTTTGTAGTTCCTTGAAATAATCATTATCAAATCTACAAGTAATAATTCAAGAACTCATTCTCACTGAATCCATGAGCCTGGGACTACACGTAAAAGACTATTAATACTTCACTCTAAGTTCTATAGCTAAAATGATTTTATAATCTCAACAAATTTCCCATATAACTACCATAAAAGGTAAGAGTGAGAATACCAATACATTAAGAACTCAAAATAATGCATCAGATTTCAACAAGACAAAGCAACAAAACACAAGTATATTCCATTATCCATCTAAATCTCATATACATGTAATATGTGGTGTAAATTATACAACATGTACACTATGCAAATCATCTTTGTAATAGGGAAACATTTCAATATGATCTCATAGCTTGTGAATGGTTTTACACAAGAAACCAATTTGACACGAAAGAGTTTACACAGGAAGAACTTCTCCAGAGTGATAGCTCTTTTCTCAAATTTTTTGATTGACTAACCTTTGTAAAGGAAAAAACGTTATTTACCTATATAATTTTCAAACCAATACATGGCATATCCCAATGAGATGCCCTAGCTATAAAAATCATTCATAAGCCTAAAGATCATCAGTTGCAACAAAAAGATTTTTGGGATAATGTACATGCTTTAATGAAAATGACATGTTTAATATCCCATCCTAGTGGGATGCTCTCCATATATCATCAAAAGTAGACCCTAGCAATAGACAAAACAACCTTTATCCACTTGTGTAACCAAACCAAAACATGCCTTTATCAAAATAATATTCCTATGAGAGACGTGCCACTAACGAGCACATTATAAAAACTAAAGGAAAAAGAAAGAAAAAGAAAAAGAAAAAGAAAAATAAAAAGAGAGAAGAATCTTTACACCAATCAAGGAAAAATAAAAATGATTTAATCATGTTTTGTAATCAACATTGATGAATTATCACTATTCCAGCTTATTCTTGTAAGCAATGAACTTCTCGATCATGATGGCAATGATTTTCTTGTCTAGGACCACCTAGTATTTGAATCTAACCTTGTATTTGTGATCTAGGAATTTGACTCAAGAGAGGATTGTTATTATAGTGTTAGTTCTAAAATGAAAACAAAATAAAATAAACACACTAATAGCATAACATATCTATACCTAGACACTAGGGAGAACTTAATTAACAAAAAAAGAATGACAAACACAACTAAAAATCAAGGAATCAAAACAAAATAATTCCTTCACCTTCCTTGGATGCTCCAATTGCCTTTGTAGTGGTGGCTTGTTCGGCTTGTGCTCATGAAGTCCTTGGCAATAGAATCTTGTCTACCTCCATCTCTCCTTGGAACCTTTGTCTTATGGATTGGCTTGGATTGGAATCAATTTGGCACTATAACTTTGTATAATCAAGTCCTTGGAGATATTTGAGCATAATGACTTTACAACAAAATAGCTTAGAAATGATGTTCTTGGCCTCTATATTGATAGATTTTTTAGAATGTCTAGAATCAACCTGAATCATCCATCTTGAGTGAAGATGTGAGGTTGAGGATTAATTCAATTTTTGGAATTAAATTTGTAATTATCCTCATCATGACATTGGAAGAAGGGGCAATTAAGAGGTATGGAGGGCATGAATGTTGATATTTGTGGCATTTAATGCCTAGGGATGTCTTCCCAAAAAATGAGGTCACTTGATGATGTAGATATTCAATATTCATTTCCAAAAATAAGTATTCAACAAGTTTCCATGGAATGCTTTATTAGGCCTTGATTTGGGTTAATTAGCTCTTAAGCATGATTAAGAACTTTATGCACAAATCACTCAAATTGATCAAAATGCCTTGTTATTGGTCCTAAATTTGACTAGACTAAAATAGGAAGTCCAATTTTAGATGCGCTAGATCCATTATACCATTTAGGATATTACGTAAAACAAATAACAAAGGCACATGTCTTGTGCTGAAGATTTGATAAGAAAGATAAATCTAGAGCACTTAGGTGCAAATTTGGCATTTTGACTCATAATGATCTTATCAAAGTTAGTTGTCCCATAAATTACATTACCCCATTTAAGGATAATCTAGCCAAAATTATCACTTGAATATGTCATTTTCACATCATTTAGCATGTTTTAGTGTTTTTAGGCCAAATTGTGCATTTTGAGTGAAAATTGGCCAAAACCCTGATTGGAGGTTATCAGTGGCCAAATTTAGTTGTCTACAATATTCCTTTAACCACTTGGTACTCCCCTAGAGATTATTTTATTTCCCATTGACCAATGCCTTCAATTGATTTTAGGATTTTTTGATTTGCACCAACTCTGTTATTTTTTGGCCATGAAAGCTTCCATAGGGTGTATCAACTAGACTCTTTAGATCACCCTCTAATAATTATTTTTGTCATGTCAATTAAACCACCAAGATTTACCATTCCAATCAAGGTGGCCTTGATTTCTATCCTAAAATCCTTGAGAGACTACTCTTCCCTTTTAATATTGAAGGTGAAATCCTTAATCAATATTAACTTGTGTTTTATGGCTAGTTTGTAGTCTCTGGGTATTTTAGGATCATTTGAGGTGATGAAGTTTTTTACAATCAAGTTATCCTTGTCCACACTACACAACTCATCTACCTTAGGCCCAAGTTCCTCTTATATATTAATATCTAGTTCATAAACAAATGTCAAGGATTTTCACACCTCTTTTTTATCTGTTACATCATCAAGCCATTCTAATACTGCATAGAAGACTTCCCTAACTCAAACCATCAAGTCTTGCTACCAGTCTTTTTTTTCCCACCCTATAGTCTTTAAATCCTCACCAAAACTAAATTTAAGTGTATCCCAAGAGGGAATTAGTACACATGAGTCTCTGATAGTAATTGGAGTCACTACTTTAGGCTTGTTTAATAACTTTTTCAAGCACTAGATCATTGCTTGATTCTGCATCTTCAGCTCCTCCATTAACACTTTGTCCTTATCCATTCAATAAGTCACCATGATCACCAAAACCTATGAGCTATGCTTGATCTCATTTATTAAAGGATCTTCTATATCATATCTATATATTGCATAGCTCTCAATGGGAACATCCTTCTTTGTAACATTCTACCAGGGAACAACTATCTCCTATGTTCTCTCCCTAGTATTAGTGAAATTAGTTTGAGAGAGTGATTTGGATTTCTTGGGAGGTTTATAACTATATTATTGGGACATATTTAATACGTCTATACCACCCAATTTAGTTTCAATGACCCACTTCTCCTTAACCAATTATTTGACCCATAAGAGGAACCTAGTCTAAACATGCATTGGATTTGTAGACCTCAAGGCCAACTTAAACTCATTCAATGATGGTATGGTTGAAATATTAGTCAAAGGGGGAGTGATAGGGGTTGAGTTAAATCCTATTATTATCTACTCAATATCCTCATCACTTTACAACTCTACCTTTTTGCTTCCAACTTCTTTCTCTCCCTGTTTGCCTAGGTCAACCTACTCTAGGACCATGATAACTACTTTGGATTTCTATTGGGACCCTAAAATTAGTCTATTAATGGAAATATCATATCTTGTGAGTTGAGGAGGTGGTATTTCTTCCATCTTAGATTTTTAAATTAGTTAGGAAAGCTAGGAAGAGGCTATGGTGTCTTCCTTGTCACCGTTGGGTGGGTCATCACTAATCATGGCCTCAAAACTCTTGTGCCCGATAGGATCATGGAACTTTATTAGAGGAAGGAGCCCTAAGTTATTTTAAAATAAGTAGTACCTATTAAGGGTACCTCACTTGGAACTTCACCACCTAGATCTACTTCCTTATTTATATATGAAGGCATAGGGGTACCAATTTTTAGGCTTGATCCCCTGTCTCCTTCAGGTGCAACATCTCCTTCTTGTATTGAACTTATATGTACTAGAGAGGGATGGTCCTATGGGATATTTACACATCTACCATTACATATAACTAATATTTTCCTTGAGCCTCTACCTTTTCACTATTGGTGGGGGTTTTTTCTTCTATCCTTGACTCATTTTCAAGTTTTTCCCTGGGTCTTTACATACATTTTGTCTCACCCTCTACCTCTTATTCTGATGGATAAGTGATCATAGCCTATAAAAATGCTTCTATGTCTAAGGAGATAGTTTCTTTTTGGGGTGGAGATTAGGCTTACATGACCAATTTGACACCTACTTGTGTCACATCTTCAAAGGAAAAAGTGCCATTTGAGGCCAACATAGTCTCCTCATTACCTTTGTCTTCTTCTCTTGAGGGTACTTGCGGTTCAAACAATCCCATTTCTATAACCTTGACAAGGGTCTACAACCTTTACCTTGGATTTCTTTGGGTAGTCCTCAATGGGGAAGGAATGAAATCCTCTAGCCTTAGGTAATCAATTTTTCTCACCTACTCCTTTGTTGTGCATTCTAACCAAATTTCCTCATAGTGTGCCTAGTGCATAAGTGTACCTATAACATTGTTAACCAACCACCTTATTTCAAAGCTAGATTGAGGAGGCATATTTTCCATATAAAACCAACCCATTTCTTGTTCCAACCCCTTCACTCTGGCTAGAGTACATGTATAATATCCTATCTATACACAGAACTTGAAGGGGTTGTTGATCTTCTTTTCCACAATCATCTCATGTGGGGGAACCATTTGTTTACATAATTCCATTAGAGATACCTTTTCATCAACATACCTAGGTATATTGTAAGGCACCACTAAATAACCACTCACCTAGATGTATGTAAATGTGTGAAATTGAATGTACACCACACCGAACCTATTAATCACCTCCCTAGCCACCTTCATCATTCTATTTGAGCTCCTCAAAGGTAGAAGACACTTATTATGGTATTGAAAAAATAATTATAAGCCTTGGCCCAATTTTTCTTGAAAATTTCTAAAGTCATTTCAAGATACAACTTATAAAGTCTGAGACTAGAGGGATTCCTAGTGAGTTCAAAGGAAATATTTATTATGCACTAAGCTATACATGAGGTAGGAAGTCATGTAAAATGTAGTAGTAAATGCTTCCTTGGAAGATATGGATACCTAAAACTACATCTTTGGGCTGTGTAGGTTGTTACTTAGAATTGGGTCCTAGTCTAGCTGCTTTTTACCCTCCAACACATAAATGAGGATGGAAAACATCCACGGATCAAACTTCTATATTGTGGGTACCCCATAAATTCTAGAAACCATGGTGATGAAATGTCATGGTAGCTCCTTGAAATCTATTAACTCAAAGTTCCTAGTCAATATAGAAAGCTTAGTTCTCTTCTTAGTTATCCATCAAGTGTTTACAATATCCCAAATGAAGCTATCATTCTTGTCAGCGTACACATAACACTCCTCCATAATCAGAATAATTGCCTCAATTTGTGGTGGTATCTTAAGCATAGAACTAAGAGCTTAAGGGGTGAATGAATAGTCAACTAATTAGCTCCCATCAAACATTGTTCTTGTATCTTCATGATATACCTTTGCATATGCAATGACTATCTCCAAGTATGGGACTGCTAGTCAAAAAGTTACTGAAAGAACCATATAACTCATACCCAAATTATCCATTACCTTAGGGGGATCAGGTCTTTGAAAAAGATTTGATAGTGTAGAAAAATATAGACCTTGGACATTAGTGTCTCTAATCCCATCAAGAATTTATGTAATGTTACTTTTAAAAGGGATAAAAGAAGAATAAGCCATTTTTATGTGACCAATGTAACACTACCTTCGCTCAGACTAAAAAACACCCTTTCTTGATGGCTAGTTCTATAACTCTTTTAAATTTCACCTTCAAAGCACCAAGTTAATAACCCAAAGAATACCTACTTGTAATCATGATAATTATCACACACTTGGATGAAGAAAATATCCAAAAATTGGACTGTAATTGCTATTCTCATCTCACACAGCTTCTATTTTCAAATAACTTAAAAACACAAGTATGAACTCTAATTATGAAAGGTGGATTAAAATGAAGGAAAATACTTAGTTATAGTCATCCCCTTTTGAAATTTAGGGTTATTAGGTAAGCCTTGGTGTGGAACAGCTAATATTCATCTACCATATTAATGCCTTCAAGCATTATTCAAAAAGAGAAAAGGAGGGAAATATGATGGTGCTTCCTTTTTCAACATAACAATATTCCTTATGACACTTGGCATCATAAAAGTGGAAATCCACCTTCAGCATTCAATAGGTCATTAGGAACCATTTCAACTCCTCAACCCTCATATTTTTGAGGAGATGCTACATGCCCCAAATTTTCCTTTGGATAAACAATTTTGACAAGTGTCAAAAATTTAGGCACTCAGGGTGTTCGGGACATTTGCAATCTCTCACTTTCTTTTCCCTTAGTACCTTGGTGTAATATACTCTATGCTCCTATAAGAGTGCCATATATAATGATCCTACTTGACCACCCCAATGTCTTGGTACTCAAGGACTCATTGAAGCTCCTCCCTTATTTAAGATGAGACATTTCTCTAAAAGGGCTGAAAAAGTAAAACGTCTAAAAGTTTGCCATGTGGTATGATTTGAGGAGTTTAGACTTTGGAAAATAATTGAACCTTTAGTACCAAAACACAAGTTACAACTTTGAAAAAGAATCGAAACCAAAAACACTCTGGGATAATACCAAGTGTCCATCATAGATGCTCACTCGAGCCTTCAACTATCCTTTACCTTTGAAATATTAACTAACCCAAGGAGGAGTGCAACATTATTCTACCCTCTAGAGAGAATTCATTTATTATGAGAGTGCATGACTTGAAAGAAACTTTTGAGAAATGGCCCTTAAAAAATGATCCTTTATACTTCCTAAGAGTGCCCTCTAAAATTCAAGCATACCCTTTGGAAATCTTGGAAAGGTCACCTAAAATATCCAAAGTGTCTTGTGCCTTTTGAGTCGTTCTTCAAAAATGTTGAAAGCATCCTTCCACCTATAGAAATACCCTTCATAAATTTTGAAAGTGTCCTTTAGGATTATTTAAAATGACTTGGCTAAAGTACACATTTATTTCAAGCTTTTTATAGGGGCAAAATGCTTGAAATGTAAGAGCCCTTTAAACTTTTTGTCATGGACAAAAATTCCAAAAGACTTGGTACCCCTTCTAAAATAAATAATTCCTTTAGAAATTTTGTGTCAAACTTCCTAAGGAATGTCAATACCAAATGTAGCCTAAATTTTAGGCATTCTCAAGAGACAAGTGCCCAATTGCCCCAATGCAATTTTGGGTAGCAAGAGGTAGGAAAGTGAATTTAATTATGTGAATCAAAGTGTTATGCTAAGATCATAAAGAAGTCTAGTTAATTTTAACATAATATTTAAATGGATATCAATGGGGGAAGCATACCTACCTTAGTGCCCTCAGTGTCCACACCCCAAGCCTCGTGCATATGATCCTAACCTAGAATGCTTGCAAAACCTTTAGTGCACATTATATAAGATGCCTAAAAAGGGAATCAACCTTATAGTAGTGCACAAATACAAAAAAATACTAGTGTTCTAAAATCATAGCCAAAGAGAATCCAAATTTTGTTAAACATAGTTCAACAAATGAAAAGGATGAGTCTTAATGTAGCCATATGGGATGCTCTTGATATCCATTTTGAAATGAAGTTATTACAAGATGCTTTTGATAATTTTTAAAAACATGAGTTGTCATATCATATGCCTTACATCACTATGAACCTATTTCAACCATAGAAGGAAGCATGTGGTAATATTAAGACACCCCTATTATACATCTCTCTAATCATTAACAAGAACTTGGTACATAATTGCATGATTTAATCAAGCATGAGTAGTTTTGTGATGTTGAATAAGATTGTGGACATGTTGAACATTATATATTCACCTATTTATAAAGTCATTATCTAACTAGATGACATGATAGTTAAAACTATGGGAATAATTAAGGACCTAAACCTCACATTACATGCATGCCCAAGCCTCTCCATTACACAAGAAACAATAGTTATTAATCTCCCCCTAATTCACCATATGCCTTTCCACATATTTTATAGCAAAGATGGGTGGATATCTATCATCAGATTGGTCCCATATGTTACTCAAAACTAGAAACAAAACCAAGGTGATGATCAAGGTTAAGCCTATATTCAAAATTAATGTGGATCCATACTACCCTAGCCTAGTTGGGGTAACCTATGAAATGTTTGATCAAGAGGAAAATTAAATCCTCCATAAGGCCACCACACTCTTGGAATAGGTCTTAGATGACTTAATGAATGGGCACCTAAGCATTATGAGTGAAACCCATATGACCACACATGAGAGATGGGACTGGGCACCTATTGCATTTTTGAGGAGGACCCTATTTTTATTGATCTTATAAAGTCATAAGAGGACCTCAAAGGTATATGGAAGCTATTCTTCAATGGCTCTTAAAGTAAAAATAGCATTGGGGCTAGTGTTGTGATAGTACCCCCTCAGAGAGAAAATTATTTCCATGCATATAGGTTTTAATTTAGTTGTATAAATAATTTTAGTGAGTATGAAGTACTATTCCATGGCCTCCAATTGGTGTAAAATAAAAGGATCAAAATGTTACAAGTTTATGGTGATAGTGAACTTGGTGTGAACTATGCTCAAGTGTAAAACATGTCCAAGAATGACTTGCTAAAATATTACAAGCATAGGGTGTGTAACATGATAAAATGTTTTGGTGCCTTTGGCATCTATTCCATATAAGTGATATAGAATATTATCATTGATAGACACATGAAAATAGGTGTGTAGTATGACATCCCATGCAAGGTAACAAAGGAGTCTGAATGATTTATGAAGATTGTGGTCACACAAATGGTCCTAGAAAATAGAAATAATTAGAAAGTGTTATAAAATGATGAACATGTCATCAAATTATTACCTGATGAAGTAGATTTTAACACCAACAAGCAATCATAACTTAAATCCCAATATGATGAGTAGATAATTCAACAAATGGGGAAAAATTGCCTAAGGAGTTGGTCACTTTGGAAAGTATTTTCAACTTTGATGATAGGCTAAAGGTGAAAGGCATAGCATGACCATCAAAGATGAGGTATTTACACAAGTAACCATCTTCGGTGGTGAGTTATTAAAGGGCAAAAAGTATCATCCCCATCTAAAATTAAAAGGTTTATTGAATTGAATAAAAGGTATGATGATTTATTTGCATAGAACTGTGAAGACCTCAGGGGGTTTAATCTAGGTTTAGCTCAACACAATATTGATCTTGACCCCAATATGAAGCCAATAAAGTATAAGTAGAGTCTTACTAACTCAAATCTTAAGACCTTGATGATATAGGATCTCTCAAATCTCACTAAGGCTAACATAATATTTCCAATCAAACATTCCTTATGGGTAGCCAATTTGGTCCCAATACTCAAGAAAAAAGGAGAAATCCACTTATTCATAGACTTTAGGGACCTCAAAAAAGCCTCTGTCAAAGACCACTACCCCCTCTTACTAATTGTAAAAATTATACAAACATTCACAGGTGCATAAATATTTTCACTATTAGATGGTTATTGGGGTTATAACTAGGTTATTTTTCAAGAGTGTGACTGCTACAAAATAAAATTCACTACTAACTGGGGTACCTTTGCATATTAGAGGATGCCTTTCAAATTTATAAATATAGAGGTGACCTTCCAAAGGGCCATGTATATGGAGTTCAAGGGACTCTCAATAAAATAATCTTACTCTACATCGATTATATAACTATATTTTCTAAGTGTGTGGAGGATCACTTAGGCCATTTGGAGTGGGTGTTTGAAAAGGGTCAGGAGTTTAGAATCTCTTTGAACCCAAAAAATTACATCTTCATTGTTGATGAGGGAGATTTAAATGGGCACATTGTTTCTAAGGATGGTCTCAAAATTGATCTAGAATAAGTCAAGGTTATTGCATCCCTCCCTTTCTAAAGTCATAAGAGGGGTATCTATAGATTCTTGGGAAGGATAAAATTCATCAAAATATTTTTACCTAATTTCACTACTCTAGCTAAGCCACTCACAACAATGCTCAAAAAGGGCACCATGTTCAGATAGACCCATGAAAGGAAAAGTGGCTGTGAAGCTATTAAGTATTCCATTGTGAAATCCCCCACTTTGATCAACCTAGATTACATCAAATATTTTAAATTTTATGCATTTGGTGGATCTGAAAGCATTTTAGCTATTCTTACATAGCAGAATAATGATCCAATGGAGTATGTTATCACTTTATTTAGCTAGGCATTCAATTATTATGGGATTCATTACATTTTTATGTAGAAGTAAGAATGTACAATCATAAGGGCACTTAAAAAATTCATACACATACTCTCCAACAATAAGATATAGCTCATGGTTGCTCACATAAGTATTAAATATTTTTTAATTAGCAAGGACATTAGTGAGAAAAGGGATGGCTAGATCACAAAGGTTATGGAATATGAGTGGACATCCAGGTCACCAAACTAGTGTAAGGAAAAGGTTTATGTGATCAACTAGAAGAAAGTGTGAAAAATAAGAATAACATAGTCCTTGTATTGCATGAAGAAGAATTAATAGATCAATAATCTTCCCTGATAAGTTGGAAAAAAATATGAGGACCTTCCTTTAGATTGGCTCATGTCCCTTTGGCCTAAGTGAAGTCCAACATAGACACTTTAGGTTGTAGACCATTCCTTATGTGCTCATTGATGGATTTATTTTAAAAATGAAACTCATTATCATACTATTTAAGTGTGTAGAGTAAGAAAAAGTGATACAAAATCTCCAAGAGTTCCATAATGGGCTATCAAGAGTCTATTTTCACCCAAGAATACAACTATAAAAATCATGTGATCTATATATTATTTTCCAAATCTATTTAGAGATATGCACTTGTGGGTGAAAAATTGAAATAAATGTGCCTTCTTCATAAGCAAACAAAATATTTCACCTTTATTATTGTGCCCAATACAAGTTGACCAACCTTTTGCACAATGGGGTCTAGACTTCATCAGCATGATCAATATTCCATCAAACACTAGGCACAAATGGATCCTCACTGTAATTGACTACTTTACAAAATGGATGGAGGTAGTGTTTGTTAAGGAAGCCAATGAGGCATTGATTTTAGATTTATATGAGGTCATTATAATGAGATATGGTGTTCCAACCACCATCATCTCTGATAATGCATTGGATTTACTCAGGACTAAGATCAATCAGTGGGCCATCAAGCATAAAATCTACCTAAGCACATCTTCAAACTATTATCCTAAAGGTAATGGTCTGGCTAGGTCCACAAATAAAAATTTGATTTATGTTATAATAAGGAACATGGAGGAAAATAAATGATCCTAGCACATATGGCTCAAGGTATCCCTTTGGTCTAATTGAATCATGCCTAATAGAGTACTAAGAAATTCACCCTTAATTCTATTTTATGGAAGGGAAGCTAGATTTACTACATTCCTCTAGTGGCCTTCAGTAGAGCCTACCCATTAGTTGGAATTGCTTGAAAATTATCTCCTCATGGTGAGGTTAGATTAATTAATAGAGATCAAAGATACTAGAGTGTGAGATACACACTATGGAGTTTCAATAGGCCAAGATGAAGAGGACCTTCAATAAAAAAGGCCACTAATATTAGTTTCCAAGTGGGATACATGGTACTTAAATATGATGCCAATAAATCAAAGGATATAATGTATAAATTTTTTGATTCCATATGGATCGACTCATATACAATAATTAGTTACAAGTAAGCTAACATATTCCAACTTGTAAGGCCAAATAGAGCAAAGTTTCCCATCCCGTTCAATGGAATTCATCTCAAACACTACCTCCGTTGATCATGTATACTTTGTAAATATTAGGTTAG
Organism: Torreya grandis; assembly: GCA_037957365.1. Lineage (NCBI taxonomy): Eukaryota > Viridiplantae > Streptophyta > Pinopsida > Cupressales > Taxaceae > Torreya > Torreya grandis. The sequence goes on along the minus strand of JARHVA010004343.1, from coordinate 195,739 downwards.
ATATTTTAATTTCCTTAAGTACCTTGTGCACATTGTTTTAGTATAGTTTTTTACTTCTTCAAATAACTCACATGTAGTGTTCTACATAGCTTAGATCTTGTTTCCTCTAAACATTGTCCAGTGTAGGTATTTTATTTATTATTCTTGTGTTAGGGATCTCAATGTACTCTAAGGATAGAGGATTTCATGGCTTGTGTACTCAAAATAGAAAGGATGAAGAGATCTAAACAAATGCATTCCCAATGGATCACTTTAAGGCTAGTAGATCCTCACTTAGCTAGAAAGCAACCCAAAGAGGTCACAAGAAATGTTGAGCCTCTAGGCTACCCTAGCTATGTAAGAGGTCTCTATGTTATGTAGTAGCACTTTATATAAATAGTATTTAATGTATATAATTCATGTGAAATACCAAAGGCACTAGTCAGCATTGATCTACACCCTAACCAAACACTCATACTATGCATATGTACCAAGTTGAGTTATGCACTCAATGCAAATAGTTCCATATCCTACGTGAACCACATAATTATGAGTATGTGTAAGCTGACTTGAATAACATTCCCCAAACATCATGTGGAAAAAGATAAAAGAGGAATGTAATATAAATTTAAATTTTAAAGGTGCACCCAAAGTTCACTTTTCTTATGTTCACTTCTAAAATCCTCTCATGCTCAAATGATAGAGTCCCATACCTGATCAAAAAAATTAGTACCTAAGATCTCATCATTCATAAGTTACAAACCAATTTGTACACTAATGTTAAATTTAGTAAATCTCCAAAATAGAAAATAAATCCTATGTAGAGCAATGTGCTAAGTGGGTCTGAATCCACGTGTAATTTAGAAAGTGAAGAATCGGCTAAACCATAAGAGTTATGATAGGTGCTCAACTCCTTATATGTAGACTCTCAATGCATATCCTATATAGGACCAAACTAGATTCAAGTGTGTAAGATTCCCAAGGGAGTATGATATATATCTCCATCACTTGTGCAACTCTCACATTAATAGGAGAATTAAAGTGACTAAAAATGGTAGGTGGAGTACAGGTGGTATTTGGGTAGTTGAGTGACAAATGAGGCTATGTCAGGATGGTTAAATGAAAAATTAGTTGTCAAGTGTCATATTATGGCCACACACCTCCTTTGACAACCTCTATGCTTGACACTTTTATGTACACACAATAATTCATTGATATTCTTGTAATTACTTCCATATTCAGATCGTCATCAAGATTTTAATGAACATGGTCTGTAGTGACTATTACATGGTGATTTTGGTCTTCCTAATCAACCTCAAGCCCTAAATGACACATTCAAATTCATATCTCTTATCCACCTCCCCAAGTGGGGATTTATTATAAAAATGCTTGTTAACTCTATAAAATCTTGGATATTTTCATTGTAAAAGGGGAAATTTTTTGGCTATCTCGTGTTATTGAAATATGCCCTTGAAAAATACTTCTATTGGTTGGACCTTTCAATTTAATGGGGATTAAGTTCACCTTCCTTCATTATTATTGCATAATTTGTCTAATTTGTGTTTTTTAACCTTTGTCTATGGATAATTTTTTGTCTCTTTCATTGTTGTTCATTCCTAGAACCTCTGTACAGAACTAGAAACTCATTTGCAAGTCATATTTTGTGCACACTGAGGTTTGTGTAAGCTCTGATTATGTATATTATTATCCCTCTCAATTTTTTCTTGTAGACACTTAATTTTGGCCACTTTCATGACTAAACTATAATTTAGTTCAATTTATAGCAAATAACATATTTTAATCCTAGGAATCACCTAAATTGCTAAAATGTGTCTATGTAAGGCATTTAATTGCCTAGAAATGTGATGAGGCTAGCTTATTTGGTTTATTATCTTGTATGCATCAATAACTTGGTTTGTTTATAACCCTATTCAAATTATGACCTAGTAATTTGGAACTTTTTACATGCTAAGCTATTAATTAATAACATTTAAATTAATTACCAAAAACTAATAATAACTAAGCATGATTAATTATATTATAAATCTTAAATAACTTTGCCTAAACAAAAATTCCAAATCAAAATAGTGAATTTAATTTACTAAAAAAGGAATTTTAGCAGAAAATGAAGTCAAAAAGTTAAATAAGATACTAAAGTGATTTATTATCTCAAAAATATGACTCACATCTCACAAATATATAAAGTGAGTTGTCACACCTTACAAATATCAAAAACTGAGGGATCAAGATTTTATGAGTGCCTTGACTCCACCCAGAGTTAGATAGACTTAACCAAGGTTAATTTAGACTCCACCCAAGTTATAATTTATCCTAACTTATCCTAAGGTTAGAGTTAGTTCTTTGAACTATAAATACAAGTGCCCTCACCATTGATAAACAATCTTTTATGTGTATGGTTACTCTATTTGACCACCTTTATGAAGCCTTTGAGAGTAGTGTTATTATTCCAAAATTATGCCAAGTTTCACACCAAGCCAAAAGTGACTATTGAAGAGATGCTACCACCATGGAAGAGAATTAATAAAAGAATACAATCATCATAGGTTTAAAACAAACATTTTTATGCCAATAAGTAAACATCATATACAATAAGAGAGGTAAGAAAATGATAGTCTTCATCTCTATTTTGTGCTATTGATTATCCCTTGGTTCTTAGGAAAGAGGGTTTAGTCTTAGTACATTGTTGTTCTTCATGTTTGATCATTAGGAATAATAAGATACTAACCTAGATATTATTTCCTCTTCAAACTCTTGAGGTAAATAATGTCACACCTAGTGGGACCAAACATCCTTTATGGCCAAGGAGATTAATATGTTAGTCTTAGTTTTTCTAATAGATGCATTAAAGTTTTCAAGTTTCAAATTTTATCTTATAATTTTATGTCCTTTTTAACAAAATTATAGGGATTGGCGCTAATTTTATAGATTGAGATCAATTTTAGGAGTTGACCATGATCTCTACATAGAAAATAGAGAAAGGCAATAACATGGATAAAAATGATTTTTATTGATTTTCCTTTCCTTTAGATTATTTTTGATAACCTATTTATTATTTGTGGAAATTTTTTATTGTAGAATCCATGAGAATTTTGAGCCTAAAACTTGTTTGTTAACCATTTTTCCTTTGAAATAAAGTTACTTTTGTATGTTTGTTAGAAACGTCAATGATCTGATTGAATTGATGTCAATTTCATGAATCATCATCGATCTCTATATGATCGATGTCACATTTATTTGAGAAAAAAATAGAAACATGGGAGCTCAAACTAAATTGTTATTTTATCAATTGATTTTGGGAATCTAAGTAGTCAAACACTCTAACAATGTACATGACCTAAAGTGGAGAGAGAAGAGTTTAAGCATTATGAAAATCTTACACACATTTTGTTTGGTGCTTAAAATCCACTTAATTGTTTTTTATTTGCTAGTTATTTTTTAAATTTTTACAAATGCAAACAAGGCTAAAGGGATAACATTTAGATCACACTTCAATTTATAGATATTAAAAGAAACATATATCTTATTTAGAGCTCTTAATAAATTTTTCATTTTATGTTTATTTTAATTATTATCTAAATTTCAAAGTTTGTGGCCTATTTTCTTTATTTTTGGTAACCTATGAACTATTGTGTGTATGATCTCCCCCCATACCATTTATGGAAATCGAGTGACCAAAAGCGATTAGTTTATTGCCTTTGTTTAAATTTGTCTTGAAAATAATGTTGTGTACACTCTCCCCAAGCTTCAAGTGACTTGGGTGACCCAAAAATAACCTTTAATGTCTTTCCTTGTTCATTTATTTATTTTTATACAATTGGTTTGTGGGCAATAATTCAATGCCTCCTAACGAGTTCTTTAGGGATGAGTTAACATGGTGTTTCATTTCCAACATTATAATAACATTGATCCATGGTGGGGTATACAAATTAGGGTACGTGATACTAGGATTGCTAGGGATATGATCGATTAGCCTATTTGATCCTAATGAAAACCTAGGTCAAGTATGTATAAACATTATAATCCATTAAGAAGTACACGGATAGAGTCTCTATGAAAAAAATAGATCCTTGCATAGTAAGTTAGCTAGTATAAACCCAATTGACATGATTACACCATATATACACCCTAAATTAGTTAAAAAACCACACATATCATGTCTTTTTATAGTCCTTTCATAGGAAACTTTGACTAGAGAATATGAGCTTTTTACACATTTATCCATGTATTTCATTTTATCCATTTGGGTCTTGTTCTAAGATTGAGTCATATTTTTACCCATTCTTGGTCATCCTGAGCCTTATAAATGGTCATTCTACCTCATTTAGGTTAGGTTTTCTATGCTTGTCCTATCCCCTTGGTCCCCAACCTATAGGACAAGAGCACTAGGATTGGACTACAGTGCTGGAACCTAGGGTGTCTAGTTTCTAACACTCCTATCCAAAGTCAAATTGAGCTCTAATGGTCAATTTATTATACAAGATGAGTCTTACCCCTTTTCTTTGTTGCATTCCTAAGATTTTTAATGTTGGACAAATACAAATAAAGCTCCCAAATTTGAAATAATGAATCTTATATATAAAGGACTACACAAGGCATTTTATATCTAGCACTTATTACTTTGGCATATTAGACATAATAAAAATTAGTCAATAGTATAACTCAGATTCTCTACATCACACATAAATTGCATTCTTGATCAAGGAAGGGCCTAGGTAAAATTCATTCTTACATCTATCGTGTGCTTTGATTATGCATGTTTCTTAAGGGAGAACTACATTTGATCTAAGACATTAGCTTGAGGGTTAATGTAGGTAGTGGTTAGGATAGTAGGGGTTATATATTGTGTGATCATTCTTCCCCTAACCCATTTTCCCCATTTTACTTTTGATGTATTTTTTATTTAGATATGTGTAGATTGATATAGGTATTTAATACTAAAACAAACCTATAATGAGCTATGTTAAATTTTAGCCCCTAAAATTTGGTACACAAGCTCACAGTGACTTGGTAAATGAAACCCAAAAATCTTAGGTCTTGAGGATAATAGCATTGGGTAAATACTATAGCAATAAACACTAGGGTTTCCTATTTTGGTGCTCCTATCCAACTAGGAAATAGAATCCAGGGTAAGATTCCTAATAGTGTCTCAATCTTGCTTTTTAATTACCAGCTCTAGAATCATTCATCTCAACCCAATTTAATATAAGTTTATTATTTTTCCTCTTGTATAATTATTTGTTTAAAATCAATATTTTTCCCCATTAAACTATATTTTTCATATTATTATAGACCCTTATTTTTTAAGATCTAAACAATATATTCCCAAAAATAATAAAACATTTGGTGAACCTAACTTACTTTGAACAAACCTAAAACCCTAGCTACACTTAGGGTTTTTACTTCATAATTTGTGTAAAAATTTAATTTCCAAAATTTTTATTTTTTTATAATTTTTGGTGCATTATTCCTATTCAAAATTATTTTTAGAATTAAAAATTATTTCATAATTTTCCAAAATTCTAAAACCCTAGCTCAAAACCCTATATTTCAAAACTAGGTCCTCAAACCCCAAGTCTTCCTTACAAGTTTTAGAAAACTATTTTAAAATTTTTGCAAATTGATTACCTTGGAAAAAATAATTTCAAAATTAATAGTTTCTTGTGTAAAATATTAATTTCAAAATTCTAATTTTTTTGATTTAATTTTTGTGCATTATTCTTATTAAAAAAAATAGAATTTAAAATTATTGCATAATTTTCCAAAATTCTAAAACCCTAACTAAAAATTGTAGATTTCCAAACTAGGTCCTCAAACCTCAAGTTTTTCACCCTTCCAATTTTTAGAAAAATAATTTGAATTTTTTTTTCAAATTATTTGGATTATCAAAAGTAATTTCAATGATAGTAGTTCTTTGTGCATGTATTTACTTCATAATACTTTTTAAAATTCTCTTTGGTGAAAGAAATAAAATGGCCACAAAGGCAAATCCTCCTTATAATCCCATAGATAAATTTCTAGAATTTTCTTATAATTATGTCAATGATTGGACAAATTTGTAAAATTGCACATTACCTAAGAATGTAGAAAATGATTTCATTTATAGTGAAGATAATGACTACTATTGTAATGAAGGATATTATGATATATGTAATGATTAGGGTGAAGCACAAATATATGAATATTTTTCTCTAAAGCCCATTTCTTTTATTGCTTATTCTAAAGAAAATAATTTTGATAAATGGGAAAGATACTTCTCAGCTCCTTCTCCTATGCACAATGCACCAAAGGAACAAATTAGTCATGCACTTCTAAATGAACCTCTTATTGGTGATAATTTTCTTCCATGTGAGCCTTATCTCTCTCTCTCTCTCTCTCTCTCTCTCTCTCTCTCTCTCTCTCTCTCTCTCTCTCTCTCTCTCTCTCTCTCTCTCTCTCTCTCTCTCTCTCTCTCTCTCTCTCTCTATCTATCTATCTATCTCTCTCTCTCTCTCTCTAGAATGTGATTCACTAAAACATAAAGATACCAATGAATCTACCAAGCCACCCTCACTACAATAGAACTTATTTCTCACTCTTCACCTAAAGAGAATGGTATCCCACATCCCTCTAGTAAGGTCCAAGTTACCATTACTCCCAAGGTTCAGTTGAGCATACCCCCTTTTTATGATCCAATTGCTAAAGGAAGCATTCCCGTGGTTAAAATTAATAATCAAATTTAATTATTAAATGAACCACTTTAATGTATTAATGTACCATCGTAGGAGATCATATCTTTGATGTATGTAGTTGGTGAATTACAACACGAAGTACATATCTTTACCTTGTAAAATTAAGATTACAAGTCTTGGATAAATGTCAATGATATACATGGTAACCCTATTCCAAATACATTCATAAGATCGTCATTACCTAAGAATTTAGAGATACCATCATTACATCAATTTGATGGATTTGGTGATCCATCTATACACCTTTAGGCCTTTTAGAAGCCTTTGCCATCTCATGAAAACCCATTGGTTCTACTCAAGTTATTCCAGTAGATATTATTGGGGGAAGCACATAATTAGTTCTTTCATCTATTCCCCATTCATTCATTTCACAAATATGATTACTTAGAGGAGGCATTTCTCAGATTTACATCTTAAACATGGGACCTGATGTTACATATGAGAAACTTGCAACAGTACATCATAATTCTTCAGAGCCAATTAGTTAGTATATCTTAAGATTCAAGGCTCACATGTTAAGATTGATATACAAACTATCAAATATATATATATATATATATATATATATATATATATATATATATATATATATATATATTCAACATATCTTTATTAAGGGGCTTTACCAACATCTACTCAAGCATCTACTATATTAGACAAAGTCTTCTTTCAGACACTTGTGTTATATAGTTTTATCTTTAGAAAAGAGAATGAGATTGATTGAGGTAGATTTAGTTGATTGGATCACTCTAAATTTCATAACAACATCTTCAGATATATCTCCTATCACTCAACATACACCATGTCCTAAAAAAGATAGGAGACCATAACTAAAAAAATAACTAGTCAAGAACAAAGAACTAGTTTTCAAGAACAACATACAATATACACTATAGATAACAACAGCAAGGCACCACTATAGTTTGATTCAAAATAGGATAGCCCATCTATCATATTATTATCACTACTAGATAAGAGGTTAATAATACTACCTTATACTCATTGATGAGATCCATGTCTCTTACATATATATCCACATTGGCCCTTTTATAAATATCATCATTTTTGTAGACATAGAGAAAATGATTGTTATAGACTCATGGAATGTAATACTAGATGCATTGATACTGTCATCATAGCATTCACAGAGGGGGCATTGAGATCTCCTCCATCATGGAACCCTAGACCTTATTCCTCCACAACTGAGTCATCCCAAGACATTCCTTTATAGGAATCATCAGTCACTCATTGTGAGTGCAATGCAAGTTTTAGGATAGAATCTCATAAGAGATCTATTCCACTTCCTCTAAAGGTTGGAAACTAGTACATTGAGAACAACCTACATATAACACCATAGTCCATGGAATACATAGTGTAGTTCCATATACATATCCAATAGATTTATAATCACCACAACAGAGTCCTACACATGAGAAATATTCACTACGGCTAGATTTTATAGGTCCTATCTCATGTAGAAATACACTATGGTTAAGATTAAATGACACCACACTATAAAGTAATGCTCATGAGAAATATTCACTAAAAGTAAATTTTATAGGTCCTATCTCACATAATAACCTATTATGATTAATATTAAATGAGACCTCATCATAGGTTTCAGCTCCATCTCAATATATTACTCAGTCATATACATGACAATAGAGACCGTAGGGTATTTGGTTACAGATAGATGAAACTTCTTCATATCAGATAATTTCATCTACACAACCAATAAAGTTAGATTTTATAAAATCTTCACACACAACTATAGTTAGCACACAAAACATATAATCGAATACAAAGCACATTCATACATAACATGAATAGTATGGGCACTTATTTAGTTGGCTAATAGGGTTTAGATAATGATAATAACATAGAATAATATAATGTATAGTAATACTGATTTTAGTTTGTAAAGTTTAATTAGTATGGAAATAATGGAGTTAAAGGTCTACCTAACCTTTGTATTATTGAGCCACTCTCAGGGAGGTAATATGCACATAGTGATATCTTACATCCCCCTACTAACAACTAACATTCTTGATTCCAAATAGCCATCCCTAGCCAACTTATCCAGATCTAGACCTTACCAATATCTTACTTTTTCTAATTCCAAATCAATTCACTCTACCAAATCAGTTTTACAAATTAAAAAACCACCAAATTTTTTCTTACATATAATCACAAATCAAACCTAAACAACACATCCAAATATATCATGAAAAATTGAATCACATCCCAAATGCTATCTTACTAAACATATCAAAATAATCAAACCACATATCCCAAGTACTATTTTACAAAACATATGAAAATTCAAAATCAATACCCAATCAACTAATTCTAATAAAAAAATTACACCAAATTTAACAATATATTTCAAATCACTTAACATAGTATGCATGAGTCAAAACCAAAAAATAGTATCCATATATATATATATATATATATATATATATAAAGCTCCCAAATGCCACTTACACTAACTATCTCACTCTAGTAACTAACCATGCTCCTCATGAAATTTTTCATACTTCCTTTATAAATATGTGTACTCATCCATAATCCATGTGCTCACCAATCCATAATTAGGAGGAGGCACCATATGCCTATCTCACTTATCCCTTAGCTCATCTCTCTCTCCTACTGCCTTAACATATGTAGTTGTAGGTATACCAACCCTATCAAACAAATGAGTATAAATGCCAGCTATAACTATCCCTCACTCTATCAAACCCTCCTCCACATCATCATTAGGAACATGCCATGTGAGCTCACAAAGTGTAGAGTCAATGATGGTCTCCCAAAACCCATCATATTCACCTCTTGCCCCACCCTATGATTTATCTTGAGAACCTTCAACTCCACCTACATGTAAAAATTACAACAATACATTAGACATACATTTTCAAAATAAGCTAAAACATTCACAAACTCAAAATTTTACAAAACTCAAGTATAAATGATACTTACCTCCTATCATCTAGATTGGAGTTGGGTCCTTATACTCAAGGACATCCCCTCCACCAATAGGATATAATAGAGCTCACTGATGCCTCACCCACCATGTGGTAAATTCCTCTATGCATCCAACATCATCTACATCAAGAATATCTATATCTATATTTTGTGCATCTAAAGGTAATGGTGCTAACTTGGCCTTAGTAGGCCTATCATGAGTTCCTACTCTCATCAGTGCTCATGCACTCCTCACCCATACCCATGTTGCTGGGGGCACATCTTATGGAACCCTAAACTACCTATTTATGTGCCCATACTAAAATCACATACACTCTAGGCCAATGGTCATGTAACCAATAACTGACCCTAATATAATACAACTACACTCCATCCTTAGTCCACCCAAAAAATCCTCTATAAGGATTCCATATGATATCTTGATCCACAAACTTTTCTAACACTCATCTATAATGATCCATTCTAAGAGGCCTGATAGCTAATGAATGCATCCACCACTCCCCATATGGCTATGGAGGTTCCCACCTCTCTCTCGGTAATCCCATTTGCCACATAATCCCTATGTGCTTATAGGCCCAATAATGCAATAAAGTATCCACACTTAGACCACCACTAAATGCCTCTTGAGTAAAATTGTATAGATCTTTGTATAAGTGGGCAAGTAAAGTCGTACCCCATGAGAACACAGTGCCATATACCTCTACACTATGTATACTCTTATGCATCCTATATGTAATCAATAAACCACTCACATCTATTGCAGCAAAAGAAGATAACACCACTACCAATCACTTATGTGTGTGTGTGTGTGTGTGTGTGTGTGTGTGTCTATATATATATATATAGATAACACTCATTCAAACAATAAATGACAACATTAAATCACTATCACTACCTCTCCTATGTATGCCTGAGGGTACACCATTAAAATATAAAGACACATGATCAATTACATCTGCACCCATATCATCTTATAAAGTCACATGGCATCCACTAACTAACAAATGCAAAATATGTTACACATTCTCCAAAGTAATAGTCATCTCTCTAGTAGGAAGCCAAAAAGTATAGGTGTCTACATTCCACCTCTCACACAAGGTGGTAATCAAATACCTATCCCACTACATAGTGTCTAGGACACACACATGACCTAGCCCTACTCTATCCATCAAAACCCTCTCATCAACTGATAAAGGAAACAATCTCAAAGTCTCCATCAACTAGCCTCTAATAAACTCCCTCATCCTTAAATCACCCTAAAAAACACCAAAAAATAACATGAATATCATTCAACCATGCCAAACAATAACCAAGTAAAATGATAGAAACTAAACTAAGCATCATCCTAGAAAAGCTAGCCTCTAGGATAACAACATTGGATATAGGATAACAATGTTGAACAGGAGCATTGTAACCTAAAAAATAGTGCTGGATCCTAGACAACAACACTGGAAGAAGGATTGGAGCACTGAAACTAGTAAAAAAAATCTAAAAAACTTCAAAATAGCTCAAAATCATCAAAAACAGGCTTCTAAATAGGCTTAAATCATGTGTTTTAGATACTTACCAAGGTAACCTCCCTACCAACATCAATCTAGGCTACTAGTTACTCAAACTAGATTGTAGCAGGTGCTCATCTCCTTGACATATCTCCTACTCTAGAGATCCAAATCTCTAACTAGTCAATGCAAAAATGAATCAAGAGTCAATCCAAATTTTCCTGTATCAAAGGACTTTTCATTCAAATAAAAATACCATTTTACCCATAAATTAAACCCCGTAGCTCCATTTTACAAATTATTTTATTCCATGAAACTGTGCTGACAATAACTTTGATATTTAGTAAACCTTGATCTCTTATTATATCATTTTCCTACTATGGAACACACATATCTATACCTATTTCATACCCAAATATACAACTTTGTCCTCACCAATAACATCTTGTTCAACTGTTATACAACTTGGTCCTCACCAATAACAACTTGTTTAATTTTTATACAATGTGGTCCTCTCCAATCAAAGCTCATTCGTTATTTAAATAACTTATTCTAAACAATCAATCAACTTCTAAAATCAATCCATACTATACCAACCTTGTTCCTAGAATTACACCAGAAGTCATCACTTTTGGCTCAACCTCCTCTATTACAAATTTCATCCCTCTCCCAAAAAGGTGGCATCATTCCTACTATTCTTATTTCTACACTTACCCAACACACCTATCCACTCTCATAGTTAGATACACCATGTTTCTTACACCTCCAATAGTCAAAATTATTAGATTCACCTCAAATAGATTGAAATATATAGTGATTCTAACTACATGGGTCACTTAGCATGGTTCTTACACCTCTAACAGTCAAAATTATCTTAGTTAACTCAGATTGGTCAAGATATATAGTGATTTAGATTATACAGGTCATTCAACATTACTAAGAACATTCAAAGGGACATACCTTTAGTTTATAGATACACAAATTACTCAGATACATAGTAGTTCAAATCATATAAATTCACAGTGACTTCGATATAGATTCAAACCAGATATCATATTTGGGGGCATGTACATCACTACATGTCTCATATATACAACTTCATATATCATGACATAATATAGATTAGATATAATATTATAGGCATAATGTAAAGCACATTATTCTGATCTCTAGTTTTGTACATGTGACATGACATGATAGCTCATTTCACATGTGGTTATACATATTACTAGACTATACAGATACATCACGCATATACTAAATTTGGGCATATGAGACAAATGTTTATGTTCTTCATCATCCAAGATTATATATATTGGAATGGAAAGACATGCCATTTCCTTTTTACATATTTACTAGAGTTTTTAGATTACACCCAAACATACCCAAGTTATCACTAGGTTGGACTATATGATCATTTGTAGTGGTTGGTCCATAGCATTACCCAAACCTAGGAGTTTATGTAGGATAGAGGATAGACATTAGTTTTGGACCTCAAAATATTTCTCAGTTCTAATTCATACTATTCAAAGTGGGGGCATGATAGATCTTGTTCTTCATAGCATATGATTTCTATACACACATTCTAGATTACATGAGTTTATGTGGGATAAAGGGCAGACATTGGTTTTGGGCCTCTGAGCATTTCTCATTTTTAGTTATATTTAGTATAGGGGGCATCCATTTTAAGGATTCCTTCTTTCTCTAAGTACGATTCAGATTTAGTATAAGGGGCATCAATTTTAGGGATTCCTTCTTCCTCCAAGCATTATTTAGTTCTCCATCTACTTCCCTAGCCAAGAAGTTGGACCCTTTTTTCTAGCACATTTATCTCTAGGTAGATAAGTTTAGGTACACATATTCTTTCTTTATTTTACTCTAGTAATTCATTTTATTGCATCACTAGATTAAAAGGGGGGAAAATTTATACACCCTAAATTGGTCAAACAACCACACATATCATGTCTTTTCATAGTCCTTTAATAGGAGACTACAACTGGAGAATATGATATTTTAACACATTTAGCCATGTCTTTCATTTTATCCATTTAGGTCTTGTTCTAATCTTGAATCATCTTTTTACACATTCCTAATCACCCTAAGCCTTTCAAATAGTCATTCCACCTTAGTCAAGTCAAGTTTCCCATGCTTGTTCTATCTCCTCTAATCCTCAACCTGTAGGATAGGAGCACTAGGATTAGACTACAACACTAGAACCCATGATGTCCAATTTTCAGCACTCTTATCCAAAGTAAAATTGAGATATAATGATTAGTTTATTCTACATGATGTGTCTTACCCCTTTTATTTGATTCATTATTAATTTTTTCAAAGTTGGCCAAATGCAAATAAATCTTCCAAATTTGAAATAATGAGTCTCTTATATAAAGGACTACACAAGGCATTTTATATCTAGCACTTACTACTTTGGCACATTAGACATAATAAAAATTAGTCAATAGTATAACTCAGTTTTTTTGCATCACACATATATTTTCATGCTTGATCAAGGAAGGGCCTACGCGACAGTCATTCTTGCATCTATCAGGAATATTGATTATTCACATTCCCTAAACGATAACTACATTTGATATGAGACCCTATCTTTAAGATTAATATAGGCAATAATCAAGACAATAAGGGTTCTAGATCATGCGATCATTCTTCTCCTAATATAGTTTTTCCCCCTTTTAATTTTTATGTATTTATTGTTTGCATGTGTGTAGGTGGATACATGTATTGAAGACTAAAATGAACCTACAACAAGCTATACTGACTTCTAACCCTTAAAATTTGGTACATAAGCTCACACTGACTTGGTGAATTAAAACCTAGAAAGCTTAGATCTTGAGGACAATATTTTTTGGGATGGACTATAACATCAAACACTACGATTTCCTATTTTGATGATCCTAACCAATTAGAAAATGGAAGCCAGAGTCAGATTCCTAATAGTGTCTCAATCCTACTTTTTAATTACTAGTTCTGGAATCATTCATTTCATCTCAATTTAAGATAAGTTTATTATTCTTCCTCTTGTCAAATTACTTGTATAAAATATTTTTTTTTCCCCATTGAACTATTTTTTCCCTATTATTCTAGACACTTATTATTTATTATCTAAATACTAGATTCCCAAAAATAATAAAACATGCCCCTTATGTTAGCCACACTTGGGACCATCTAGTATGTGCATAACTTATAAATTTTAGACAAATCCCTACTTACTAAAAAATTCATGCCAAATTCCAAGTGGTCTTGAATCCAAGTTTGTGACACATATCAATGCTTGAGAGATAGATGGGGGCATAGGAAACTCTACCTACACATGTACTTTATTTTTAGGATTAACACTTAATTCCTGATAAGCATTGGTATATTGGTGGAAACTTAGGTTGAAGCTATACACACCCATGTTATTTATAGGATATAGGATTATCCATGATTTTTATTTATATTTTTTGTTCATTTACATGTGTGTTTTTAGACTAAAATTGTTTGTTTATGTTGTCACATCAAAATAGGTCTAAAACATTTACATTGGTTTTACACCCATTTAACCTAAGATGTGTTACTCTATCCATTTTTGTCACACCTTATTGCCTTAAAATTTTGTTCCAAAACCATTTTTGATTCTCTTGTTTATATGAGGCATTTTTATTCTTTCCATTTTGTCCCAAACTTTTGAATTGGATATTCTAGTCCAAAATCATTTACCATGTCATTTGTTTAAAAGAGCATTGTTACATTGATGAGTTCATTATAATATATTATTGATTTTTCAACCAAGTTATAATATATTTTTTTATCTCTCTTATTTCAAATGTATAGTTACACTACTTGTTTTAATCTAGCCTCTTTACCTTAGAACATCCAATTCTTTTCACATTAAATTTAAAATTGAACTTTTTGAAGTGAAAATCCTAAACTAATCAGGTTCACACTAAAGCCTCATATAATATGGGATTAGGTTGTCCTCCTTTTATGTTTATATTGTGTTACTTGGGTTGGATTCATATTTGATTTAAAAGACCCCTTTCCTAGACTTAGTGTTTGTTTTATATTTTGTACCTTCTTTAGAGCATCTTTTTAAGCCATGTTTTCCCATGTAATTTATTTGATTTTTTTTCCAAATTTTCAAATGTCTTAGTTCCTTTATTCCAATATTTTTCATGAGTCAAACTTTGAGTCTTAAGTAGAACAATTATTTAGTGTCGTTTGAGTCAATTACCTTAGTCTAGTTTGCTTATGAGTTCTTGTTTGAGTTTTGTGTTTCTAAGTATATCCTTATTTTAGTAAGATTATAACCACCTTTGGGAAAATAATTTATATATCTTGATCCTATTTAATAATTATTATACTTTATTTAGGTACTCTTATGACTGATTATAACTACTTGTGGGCAAATCGGTACTCTATCCATAAACAAATTTTGAGCCTTTGTGTTACTTTTACTACTGATTATAATTGCCTTTGGAAAAATGTGTATCATTTTATTGGACTAGTATTGCTTTTTTATTTTTTCCTACACTTTCCTAATTTAGCAATTTCTCCCTTTGTGTCTATTTAATAGAATCAAAGGCCTTTTTAAGATCTCATTTTTTCATTACCTTTAGATGTTTTTTCTGTCATGTAACCTATCCATGGATCTAAACTTGCCTCATTACACACATAGAGTAACCATGTATAATCTTGACTATAAAAACTTTGTGACTAATGACCCTTTTATTCAAGATTCGCATGATGGTGTTGCTTATGACATATACCTATATACATCTTATAACATCCCATACATTGATTAAAGGCATGACCCTTTATCAGAATATTTGGTAACTATACATCCTTATCTAGGCCAAGAATTAGAAAAAACACAACAATACCTTGCTCAAATAATTCCTATCATATAAAAAAACCAACAACAATATACTTATTATGATATTATGACCACGTAAACTAGTTATGATTCATACTTATTTGAATTTAATTTATTGGAAAATAAAAATAAAGTGCTAGTTAGAGTTGTTGAAGTAGGAGCCAGGTTTCTACTAGACTTGCCACAAGAAGGTCTGTGAAATTTGATTAAAATGCCTAGTAATGTGATGTGAATTTAACCATTTGAATAGGCATCTACTAGTTATAGCCAATATTTGGTCTAAATACCACAAGAAGGCCATAATATGTTTGCAAAAGGAAAAGGTGTTACGGATGAACAAATGGAATAGGTACAAAAAGCATAAAAACCCTATCTCAACCTATCTCAAAACCTCAATTCAATGGATATTTATATCACATCACTTATTGAGATATCTCCATCAATAGGGCAATATATAGACACCTCAATATATGTAAGTGAAAATGCAGACCCCTTTAGCTAAAGGACCTTGGTTGGTGACATGTGTATTGCTAATATTTTGATGAAAGAAAATGTTGCCAAAATGTTATGGATATAATTCAAGTGTAGTCCAATTTAATCCAAAGTGGTTTTAACTTATTTCCAAGTAATACACAACAAGTTCTTCCAAACAATGCCATGAGTGGGTTGTAACAATGGGGAATAAGTACACCTATTTCCCAAAATCAGAAAGTAACCTCCACTCCTAAACCAAATGATTCCTCAAATGTGTGATAGGGGTAATGAACAAAAAATATACCAATTTATCATCATAATAAGTGTATAATACTACACCACCTCAATAGGTCATAACGAATGTTGTATCACAACAAACACAGACCAATGTACTAAATTAATTTCAAGCATTACCTAACAAACAATGTATCCCTATTGGCCAAAATGTGATAGTTGGTCAACAATAAAATTTTCCAAATGAAAAAATGAAAAACCCCTAATAGTTTCCAAACTAATAAGTGTTGATCTAACAATAAATACCACACCAAAAATAAGTGTCATTTCAGCAAGTGCCAATCCAAAAATAGTTTTTTAGCCAATAACAAGGTTATTATGCATAATAGGGACTTGGTTATTGTTAAAAATTGCCTTCACCCAATGGCTATTGAATGTGAAGAAAGGATCCAACTACCAACACATTCAATATTAGGTACCTAGTCAACAACATGTTCCCTATATCTAACAAGTTTCAATAAGTAAACAACAAATTAATTCCAAATCCCAATAACACCACCATACTTTGTAGATTCAAATGCCATTACCACATCCCCAATTTAATGTCTAGGTTTATATAGCCAACCCTAACTAAAATATGATTCAAAAATACTATGTTATGTACCCACAATACAATCATAATGCTCTGATAAACATACCTAGTCATCCAACCAATTCAACTAGCATCCCACAATATATCTACCCTAGACAAAATAATTCATTTTTAATCTCACAACCTCCCATAGAACATGTCACTCCTCCTAATTCCCTCAACCAAGGTTTGTAAAATATTAAGGATGTAGTTCAAGTATTTTAGGTTGGAAAACAAATGAAGAGATTCAAATTAGGGGAGATATGATATTACCCATTCAACATGGAGTATCTTCGAATACCATTTCTGCCAAGGTATGAGTTTCTTAAGTTTGAAAAGTATAAAGGAAAAGGTGACCCTAGAGATAATTTAAAGGAATTATTTGTTTCATGCCAATCGATGGCCTATAGTGATGTTTACTTGCTTATAATCCTCTCAAGGAGTCTAGCTAGACAAGCCTTGTAATGGTTCTTGAAATTACCAAAGAACTTTGTACTTGAATTTGATGATCTCTTGGAAAAATTTATACAACACTTCTCATACAATATAAATCATGAGATTACTATTATGGATGTAGGCCAAGATAAACAAAATCTTAATGAAATATTTGTTTAATAATTTCAATGTTAGTGATCCATAGAAATCTGGTTTACATACAATCTACTAGACAAATAGTTGGTTGCAATATTTAAAAGTATTTTTCATAGTGAGATATCCTATAATATTACATTATAATGTGCTCAAACACTTGAATAAATAATGGCAAAAGTAATACATATTGAGAAATCCCTTGTCAATAAAGGTATAATCAAGTTATCCTCTACCAATCAAAATCAAAACCAGAATCAAATCTAGAACTAAAAAAAAAAAATCAAATACCTAATTTAACACCACCTCTAGGAAACAATAATGAAATGCCTAAACCCTACAACCATAATAAAAATGTTTTTGAAAATGGGATTACTAAATCACACCATGTTTAGATAGTGAAAACACTAACTATTTGTATACCTCTACCTAAAAAATCCAATTCCTCCATACATTCAACTAGGCCCTCCACAAACCCAACCACCACAAAATCACAACCAATTACAAAACCCTCTTCCAAGGAGAAGACCACCTGATGATTGACAATTCAGTGACCTTGGTGTGCCCATTAAGTTTGTGTTCTGAAGACTAGTTCAGGAAAATATGATCAATTGGCCTATACCAAAGTCATTTCATGATGATATTTATTTTATGATGTATACACCTTAGATATATGATTGAGAACATGTTAGAAAATGGAGAGATAAAAAGATACACCCATGCTCCTATGAAGAACTGTAGATTGGGTATCTAATATAATATGTTTTCACAACATAAAAATAACAACTAGAAATAGTAATAATATCAGTATCAATATTAGTAGAGAATTTTACCACAATAACAATATCAATAATACCAACCACAAAAAATGTAGAAAAATGGTTGAAACCAAAGACCAAATGATCAAACCAATCAAGGAGTTCATCATGCAATTTCATATACCTACAAAAATATTGTAGGACATGTTTTAGGTGGTCATGTTACCACCATAAATATTAATCCTAGACTAAGTAAAAATATACCTGGACCTTTGTATACCAATGCCTATTTTCCAACCAATATCTACCAACCTCTTTATGTTGGTGACTCTTCTATAAGCCATGTTAATAAATAGGAACCATAACATCCAACAATAATCATTCTAATCCTCCCAAATTATCCATCCAATTACCAATTCCAAGTTCTAGATTGAGATTGTGTGATCATAACTCGATGAGTTAGAGCCATTATTAGAGGACCGTAGCCAAATACTACAAATGAGGGTACTCAACCTTCTATTCCTATTATAAATAAACTAATTGATAAGATTGAGGGGGAAACCTATGATATTATGGATAATTAAAGAAGACACTTATGCACATATCTATCATGGATTTATTTTGTATGTTTACCATCCGCAAATACATCTTAATCGAGTATTTGAACTGATCCCTTATGCCAGATGATATCACTCTAGACAAATTTGAATTTATGGAAGAACACTTGGACCCTAGCCAACATCTCATATTTGACCAAAGTGATATGTATTTTTTTCCCCTCTACATAATAACCCACTATATATTGAAGTTGGTATAAATAACCATAGAGTTAAAGGTGCTTTTATAGACAATGGTTTAGGTATCAACATTGTGTCTTTGAAGTTGGTCAAACATATGAGATATAAAACAACTGACTTTCATCCAAATACCATTGTTATCAAGGCATATGATGATGAAGAATGGGAGTCTCAAGGTACCATTAGTCATTGGGCCATTGACCCATGATACTCTATGCCATGTTTTATATCTAGAACTATCTTATAATATACTATTGGGTAGACCCTAGATCCATGAAATTAGGGCCATACCTTATACATTGCATTAGTGTATAATATTTATACACTTAGTAATGGAAGTGACTATACTCATTGATCTTCAATCATATCAGTATTGTAAATGCCTTAAGGCTAAGTATAAGAGATAAAACTACTATTTTGGCATGAATCATATGCCCATATTAGATGAAAAAAAGTCAAAAAAGGAAAATCCATTGAATCATGCCCATAAGATAATTAAATTGACCCAAAAACATAGCTTGTACCTCATCCATGCCTCCACCAAATATTTCCAACCACTTCTAAGTCACTGACAAGGGTATTGGAGAATATATCACCTATAATGTATTCCATATTACCAAATTCCCTAAAAATCCTAAAGCTTATGGGATACCTATGGTCAAAAATACTAGTATGGCATGGGATACCAAAGTAAAATATTAGATAAATAATCCCATTGTCTTTAAAATAACCTCTAGTCTAGAGTAAGAAACCTTATCATAGGATGATTTGTGGCCCTACACTGATGATTTAGTCGACTATTACCAAAATGTGAAGTACATTATTCCTAATTGGGTTATCGATCACCTATCTTATGAAGGAAAAAGTCTCAGATTACATCAACAAGGAACTATCAAAATAGTCTCAATGAACAACTACAAGTAAACACATGGTATCATATTTAAACTACCTAGGACTGACCCACATACCTTATTCACATTCCGACACTGACAACTAGAAAAAATAATGCCAACAATGACATAAGGTCTGATTATAGTGTATACGATGACCTTGTCACTACATATTTATTTAACCCCCATGACATTTGCATAATTATCCCTATTTATCAAGCTTCAAACTTAACCATTTATGATCCCAAATTGATAGACTCAAACCATCAAGATTTAAAAGTGCCACCCGATGAGATCAAAAAAGATGATGTCATACATAAATTTATGGTATTGAGGAGTCACATTCCTCTTGGAGACCATAAATAGGTATTTACTATTAGATTGGATCATTTTTCCTACTTCAGGGAGTGGGTGAAATTCCCTAAGAAAAAACAAAAATAAAATCAAACATTGAGGTCCGAAAGTGAAAACCTCTTTAGGGCACTTTCTGACCTGGGAAACATTAAAGAGAAAGGCATGTCTCTTGGTGAAAAACTAGTTTCCAATGCAATTATATGGGGATGTTCACCCCTCTACCTATGAATAATAGGATACCTTTAGCCCATAGTCAATGTATGGATCAGATATAACTACTGAGGAGTGACAATATTTTGCACAAATTTTTCAAGAGTTCCCTAAGGTATTTGAGTCATGGTTGATTATAGCATTAGGAGATTTTTACTCATCCTACTTAGGGGAAATAGAAGAGCCAATTTTTTCGAGGATTTTTTTGTTTCCAATCAATTCAACTCATTGCTTACTATTCTAAATGATGGTTTTACACTTCTAATAGAAGCTAGTTTAGAAGTAAATATTAGGACTCCAAAGGACCCAAAATGGATCAAACTAGGTATGTTCCTCACTTAGGAAGAATGTGAAACTTTTAATACCCTTTTGAGGGAATTTGTTGACATATTTTCATGGGCCTATTCAGACATGCCAAGTTTGGACCTTTCCGTAATGGTACACCATCTAATTTTACATCCTAATGGTATGCATGTTAAGTATAAGTTGTGTAAGATGCATCCTCATATTGTTGTGTTGGTAAATAAAGAGTTGGAAAAAATATTTTATGTGAAGTGAATCAGGTTTATTTACTATTTAGAGTGGATACAAAATATAATGCTAGTAACTAAAAATACATAAGGTATTAATACCTAAAGAAATTTCAAAGATATCAATAGAGCCTACCTGAAGATGATTTCCATATGACTAATATTGACAAGATAGTCAACTCAATATTTGGCTATGAAATGATCTCTTCAATGGATGGATAATTAGGATATAATCAAATAAAGATAACACTAGAAGACCAACATAAGACAACATTTGCCACTCCATGGGGAATGTTTTGTTATCAAGTGATATTGTTTGGACTTAAGAATGTTAGAGACACTTATCAAAGAGCTATGAAAATGATTTTTCATGACATGATGCATGACATTCTAAATGATATCTTGGGTAAATCAAAGACCCATGTTATTCACCTAGCCACACTATAAAGAATCTTAAACATAATGTAAGGAGATGTTAAACGTAATTTAAGGAGATGTGTATTTGGTGTTACTTATGGTAGACTATTAGGATTTATTGTCTCTTATAGGGGCATTGAATTTGATCCAACCAAAATCCATGCAATTTTATAAATGCCACCACCATCTACCTTCAAATAGATCTATAGTTTACAAGACAAGATTCAATCTATTAGATGCTTTATTTAATACTGGCACCTTACTTACTCACTGAAGAAAGGTGTTATATTCTCATAGAATGAAGAGTGTTAAAAGATATTTGATCAGATTAAATAATATCATTCCCATCCACCTATTTTATTTCCACCAAAACCAAATAATCCATTACTTCTTTACCTATCAGTAACCAAAAATGCCCTAGGGGTGCTTTTGGTACAACACAATGAACAATGAATAGAGAATGCCATGTATTATTTGATTCAAACATTGGTCATGTATGAACATAACTATACATCAATTGAAGTCCTGTTTAGAAATGGTATTAACATCCCAACAATTGTATCATTATATGTTAAACAACAAGACCATTTTTATCACCAAAGTAGATCTACTCAAATGTGTACTTTCCAAATCAGATTTATAGGGTCGTATGGAAAAATTTATTGTGTTATTGAGTGATTTTTATATTGAATATGACAACCAAAAAGCCATTAAGTTGTAAGTACTCAAAGATTAGCTTGTTGAATTTACTCTTCCATATACTCAACCTCTTACATTTGGATTTCTAGATGAGGCCATCATGACCATTGAAGAAGAAGATACATGTCTCGATACTAAATAGTGGAAGATTTAATTTGATGGATCATTCAAAACTCATGTATCAGGGGCCAAATATTTTTTTATTACACCATAAGTGGGTCTCATTCCCAAGTCCTTTCATATTGGATTTCCCTCTATCAAGAACATGGCCAATTATGAAACACTCATTGTTGGACTTCGTCAAGTAGTACATTGGAACATTTATTGGTATATGGTGATTCTTAGCTAATAATAAATTAGGCCAAAAATTAGTATTAGACCAAGGACAAGAATTTGATACCCTATAAAGGTATGATTGATAATCTCAAGCAACAAATTGCCAACATCCAATTTGAGAGAATATCTTTGGCCAATAACAAAATAGTGGATAAAATGGCCCATATTGGTTCCATGATCTAGATCACTAACAAATATAGGGATTATCAATTTATTTTTTAACATCTCTTGACATTGACACATGAAAAAACAATCATCAATATGGTTTGTGACATTGTTCGTCCTACGTCTTGCTAGTAATCATATATATATATATATATATATATATATATATATATATATATATATTCCTATTTTCAAACCATGCCTCCTAAATTATCACATAGAAAAGAAAATCCCTTAACCCATAAGACCTCTCACTATACCCTAATTATACCAACCTTATATCATATAAGCTATGATGGAACTCTATTTCATTGCTTACCTTAGGTAAAATCCTAACTAGCATTAAGGGAAGTCCACGAAGGAGTGTGTGGATCCCATACCAATAGGGTAATATTATCGAAAAATTTAATGTGTACTAGTTATTATTGGTTAATGATGAAATTAGACATAACTACATACATGAAGAGGTATGTCAAGTGTTATAAGCATGCTAATATAATTCATGTTCTATCTAAGACACTCAAACCATTAACAATACCATGGTCATTATCAATGTAGGAGCTCAATCTTGTCAAGAAGATCAATTCAACATCTTTATATGGCCATAAACATGTCCTAACCACTACCAAATACTTCACTAAGTGGGTGGAAGCCATTCCCCTCACTTACATCACTAGTAATAAGATGTCCAAGTTCATATTCAACAATCTCATTTGTCTTTTTGCCATCCCCTCTAACATTATATCTAATAATGGCAGATCTTCAAGAATAAGCATGTGAAATCACTTTGTTCTCAATACCATATCAAACATCATTACTCCATTGCTTACTATTCACAATGCAATGGATAAGAAAAAGCTTCTAATAAAACCATTTTAACATTTTGAAGATTATCAATGATGCTCATCATAATTAGCACTTACATCTATTTATCACCCTATAGGTATACGATAACACATTCCATACTCCAACTGGAGCTACACCTTATTCACTTGTTTATGAAATTGAATCCATTCTTCTCATTGAGGTTGATTTGCCTTCTCTATAAATCTCATTAAATCACATCATCAATGATGAAGAATACAAAGTAGTTCACTTACAGGAGCTAGACTTACTTGAAGGTAAATAGTTGATTGCATTGAATAATATCTAAGATTATCAGAACCAAATCAAAGGCCAATACAATAGGTGTGTTAAACATCATGAATTTGAACTTAGAAATCTAGTACTAAAATAGAATTAGAATAATTTTAATGCTAAAACTAATAAATAGGGAAAGTTATAACAAAACTAGTTAGGGCCCTATGTAGTTATTTCCAATTATGGTTCTAGAGCATATAGGCTCGCTACACTAGAGGGAGATGAAATTGATGAACCAATGAACATAATGCACTATAGACACCAAAATCCTACACATTTGGATTATGATTGTCTAACCCCAAAACAAATCCTTAGATCCTCTAAACAAACTAGAACCCAGTTGTGTTTAACAAATCACCCTTAAAAACACCCTTTTTGGCTACTTTTGACTAATGGTCTCAACCATAGACATTCAAGATAGCCATCGATGGTCACCTAACCATTGATGGTCAAGATAAACATTAATGATCGATCCCAGCCATCTGGGATTTTTTGTGCAAAATAGCATATAAACACCATCAAACACCTGATTACCTTTTCTAAAGATAAGTTGTGAAAATCCTCTCATGATACCTTGCTTGAGAAATTTATAATTAGAATCACCTCTTAGACTTCTACTTCAGCCCTGGCCCTTCCCTATAAGAAGAGGATGGCAACAAGAGATCAATCCATCTACAACTATTATCAAGAGCTCAGGTACTTAGAGTTTATTATTGCAAGTCATCCAACATTATCAAATGTCATCAATAATCTATTTAGGAGATATAATCCACCATTTCCTCTTAGATTAAGTTTTCAGGCACCATCATTCTACTAGAATCAAACCAAATTCCACCTATGAATTGACAACATCTATCAATCAATCAACCCATTTATAGTGAGTCTAGTATTTGATTACTATCATTTATCTATTTTCATCCCTTTTGTAATTAGGAAACCTAGAACCAAACTCCTATAATTCATTTTTTGAGTCCCATCATTAGTTGTTGATAAGACTAAAATTTAGATAGTCAACTATTGATGGCCATCCTAACTGCCAACAGTCACCTATGGTAGAAAAAAAATAGTAAGCTATTTTGACCCTCTTACACCTAACTAAATCTACTTTTATTTTTCTCTAACCACTCACATGACCCTTTCTAATTTTTTGAGCCATACCCTCACCATTAGCACTTGTATTAATTAGTCTATCGCTAATTAGATCATCTCTAGTCTACTTTTCTAACAAAATTTCTTCTATTCAATTTCAATACCTTATGATTATTGATGCAAGTAACCCATTTCTAGTTTATCAACTTTATTTTTTAAACATAGTGGATTGACAACCCCTAAGGAAGCTCACACTTTTGGGATCTAGTTGATGCTAGACAATCCACCTAATTATTTGTCTAACAAACAAATTTGATTTAGTGCTTTCTTATCTATAGGTTTTCCTCCATATCCAAAGAGGAGTTTATGACAATATTCTTATTTAACATGCACACTTTTATCAAGTATTTATACCATAAACCATATTTCTATTTTTACTACCTTCTTTAGAATAATAGCAAAATTTGAGTGAAACATTCTGGCACACGCGGTAGGACCCTTGTCTTTACTTGGGTTCTATCTTTATTTGCATCTATATCTATCTATATTTATCTATGTGCTCATAATTGAAATCTAAAAAGTTCATTTTGGTTTTAAAACTTACTATATACATTGATTGCATGTCTCTTATAAGCTCACCTAGTTTAATTAAACAACATCAAGATTAGGCATAGTCCACTTCTGTTACACAACCAAATCACAAAATCAAGAAAACATCATAACATACTTGAGACAAGGCCCAATTGGGATTTCACCACTCAGTAGATCACCTTACCCTACCTAGTGATCCTACTTAGATCTCATCACCAAGGGGAGGACTAACTCAGCTCTCTAGTTGAGTATAAACTCTGGATATAAATATATACTGGCTAATCACCTAAAACCCTTATGACTGTGGGACTATGAAGTGAGGGGGTAGGATCCAATACCAAGCCACATATTGATTCTAATACAAATTTCTTTTTGAGAACCAAAACTAACCTAGAATCATCTTTAGATTGCTTATCTAGTACCTGATCTACAAACTAATCTACTACACATTCTTCACATTAAGGCATAAGCCAAATGATGAGATAAGTAATCAATCACAGGATTTTAATCACCTTTGTTTGTGTTGAATTTGCATTGGGTTTTTTCCTTTTGGCTTATCTATTTTGAATTCTTAAATCATTAATTTGTACTTATCATATAGTCTTATATGGTACTTACCTAGCAAAAATGAAGAGAATTAGTAAGTCAAGACCCATATATAGACTACCCAGTTTATTATACCTCCTCTTCCATTTATGATTATCAATCAAATGTAGAGAGTTCAACTCACCATTCTAAACCTTCCCATATCCTTGAGATTGTTCATCAGGGGGATTTTGACTTTGCTTCCCTTTTGGATAACAACCCAATCACCTTAAAACATTATCTTAATACTTTGCATCATAGAACCCCTATCTCAACACCACCTATAGAGCCTCTTTATGACATTCCATCCTACTTGATTTTGGATCCTTTTGTAGCCACTATTACTACCCAACCTTTATTTACCCAAACATATATATCCACCAACCCCTTTGACACCACAAGGGAAAATCAACCCATCTAACCAATTATTTCCCTTACACCTTCTACTCCTACCATTGACTCCGCTACCTTGGGAGTGCCTACCATTGGTAGGTCAAACCCTCCTTTTAGCAACCATAATTTGTTAATCACTACCCTTCTTTAGGATCTGGCAATGACCATGCCTACTGCTACACCTCCTACTATTACTAAAGTCACTACCTCACCCTTAATTGTTAACACAACCATGACTTCTACCCAATCTATAGTAAAATCTCAATGATTACCAGCCATATCCAGCCTAGGTTATGTCCCCAACCTATAAGGGCATCTCCATGTTACCCAACCACCAACTATCACTTACCCTTATGTATCTTCCACCCAACCTATGATCACCTCTCAAAAATTTTGAACCATACCTAATCCTAGATATGTCTCTAACTCACAAGGACATTCCCACATTAGTCAACCACCAATAGTTACCTATCCTTATATACCTTCAACCCAACCATCTATACCTACCTATTAATATGGGGAAATCTCCCAACCACTAATGACTTGTTAATATATTATCCCCTCTCAAACACAATTTGTGACCTATAATCCTCCAAGTCCACCACCACAAATAGGTCTAATGAAAATGATCATGGATAAGATGATAAACCTAGAGTCATCCATTTTTGGACCCCATAATCTCTTATCCTATGATCAAATCTATAATGAACCAATTCATCCTTCGATCCCTATCAAACCATATCTGACCAAATGGGAAATTCACAAATTTAGTAAATTTAATAGTAAATAAGATCCCCAACAACATTTGAGAGCATTTAGGCATTCTTTTTACATGATTACTTATGAGGATGCTCTTACTTTACGCACATTTCCTGTCACTTTTTGGCCCAGCATTGGACTGGTATAGTACCATTACCAAACATTCCATCTTTTATTTCAACCAATTAACTTAGATGTTTTTAGACTATTTCTCCATCAACATATCCAATAAGGTCTCAATTATTGATCTTTATGCCATCCACCAATTTTAAGATGAGTCTCTAGCTGATTTTGTAGCTCATTAGAGAAGTCTTATCAACCAACTATCATTCTTTTTACCTCAACTAGAACTGATTGAACTCTTTGCACATGCTTGTGCAAATCACATCTCCTCCACCCTATGTGTCCAACATTGTATAACTTTTGATGAAGCCTTTACCATGGCATGCAAACTGGAAAATAGAGCCATAGATAAAGGTAAATTAAAGTTACATAATAAAAATTCCACCTTCAAGACCAATGAGACTTATTCTATACCTGGTACCCAAACCAATATTGGAATAAAGGACAAGGTAACTACGAATACAGTTGTGCTTAAAAATACTTTTCCACCAAATATTAGTCAACAAAACTCTTCTAATCTTCCAAACCAAAACATGCAAAACCCAAACTGCAATAACTCAAAGTAATCTACCCCACTTGGAGAATCTTATGCCTCAATTTTGGATAAACTATTTAGAGATTATCTCATACAACTTCTCTCAATTAAATACCCACAACAATTTGATTCTTCTCATCCTTCTCTAAATTGGTACAATGAAAATGATCTTTGTTCTTTCCACTGTGTAGTTGGGCATGATGTTAGTAGGTGTAATACCTTGAAAAACATTGTCTAATCCCTTATTGATAAGGGGGAACTTGTCTTTGACATTCCCAATGCACCTTAGAACCAGGCTATTGATATCTTTAGGAAACTTTTTCATAATCACCCTCCATCAAAATTAGAAAGAAACCAAGTAGAACACTTACAAGACACCCATATGGTTAATATTATTATTGATACTCAAATTATGAATGAACTAACTACCTCCCCAATAACTCTACCTAATTCTTTGAGTGAGGGAAAAAAGCCATCTTCCCTAGAGTTATAAATTAGCATTGAGGAGCCATCATTTACCATGGCTTCATTCATGAAGATCATGACATCTTTGACACCTTCATCAATTGATTTACCTAATAGACCAATCATAACTACACCACCTCCAACAAATCAACCAATCGTCCCTCCTATGGATGTTGTGTCTATAGAAGAAGCATCAAACCATGAATTTCTTCCACCAACTATCTCCCCTTTAACTAAAGAGAAGGATGAATTTAGTCCTCTTTCTTTTCCCCCTCCAATTGGACTTTCTTTTAAACCAACTACCCAAGGTACGAATCTAGTATCTAAACCTTTTTCTTGATTAGTTTAAAATCTAGACTTTCTCTCTTAACCTAACATGGATAGAGCCACATGTTTGCATCATCTAGGTCTCCCCCACCAAAGCAAATATCCTATCACATCTATACCCATTATAGATACATCACCTTCCTCTTTTAAGGAAGCCATGATAGGGCCATTTCACCCACATCCACCCAAGTCATCCCATGCCATCCTCATCAAATCTACCTAGACCATAGGAATCCTTCCTATGCCTAGTATTAGCCAACCACCTTTAAAATTATATCTTTTTCTATTTACCTTGACCAATAAATTACCAAACAAAGTATCCATGAGCACAAAATTACCCAAGACCAAACCACACACTAGGTCTAGACAAATCCATTCCTAGTTACCTTCTATTTTTGTACCCCATCCCTTCACCCTCCCATTTACCTATTTCTCATCTAGAAAACCTACCCCTTTCCTATAACAACATCCACCAATACCTCTACAAAACCATCTTTCTTGGATAATCCAATTACTTCTACCCTCCCATATATGACCAAAACTTCATCTTCTATACCTTTTACCTCTCAACCATCTATCTCTAGTAGATCATCTACCCACCAACCTTGCCTAAGACCAACTACCAAAACTAACCCAAAACCTACTCCCTCCATGAGGAGGCCTACTTTTGTAAAACCTCCCTCTTCAATTATGTCATTACCTTATGCCAAATCTTATTCAACCATTTTGCATAAGCTATTGCAAAACTCCACCTTAAGTCTTGCACCCATCAGACCTTTTAACCTCTCTCACCCCAAACCAACCTGGTTAAATGACAATTGAATCTTCTCCAATCATAAAACCCTAGGACATGATAAAAATAACTATAGGGCTCTCTAAATTATTGTCCATCAACTTTTTTAGCAAGATGATCTATTATCAAATGAACTTTTAGATACCCTTTTGTCACTTTAGCAACCAACCATAAGCCAACTCTCACCCACCTCCTCACTCTCACCTAAATGTGATGAGCGACTGAACCAATCATCTACCACACCCCCTTCCCACACTATTAATGTTATTATATGAGAACAAGAAAAGGATAAGGGCAAAACTAAAGCATCCATTCCTTGGGCATACCCATCTTTTACCTCTCAACCCAGTTAGACCCATGCCTTTTTACCATGACCCTAACCTAAAGTCACTATTTTGGGTACCACCAAATCAAACCCTTCTAAATCAATAAAGATAGTGGTCCTTAAACAGCTACACCAAACCCCTACCAAGATGAGTTTATATGATTCATTTCCACCTCACCTCATCATCACTAAGCACTAATTGAGGCCTTATAAGCCATTAAGGTTCCACCTAGTGATACCCAACCTTTTGAGGCCTTTGTTGGTACTCTATAACTCTCTACTCTTCTTACCTTTAAAGACTTGAAGATACCTTCTACCCATCTTGAGGACCCTAATACTCCTCTCTTTATTACTTCCTACATTAACCAAACCTATATTAAGTGAGTAATGATCATTGGTAAGGACAATATCAATATCATCTCATATCATGCCTCTATCCAACTTAAGTTCCTACCAACATCATGCCTAATACCTCTATTGTGCTTCAGTCTTTCAATGACACCATAGCCACTACCTTAGGAACTATTGTCCTCCACATTCATTTAGGACCACATACACTCCCTAAACTTTTCTATGTGGTTGAAGAGGAATTTGGGTATAATATGCTACTTAGATGACCTTGGATCTGAGCCATAACTTGTGTCCCCTCTACCCTACATCATTGCATCAAATTTGAACATGAGGACCAAGTGATTACTATACAATATGACCCAAGCCCTTTTATGACATGCAATATTATGTATCAACCTAATGACATTAATTTTCCACCCTCTACTAAATCTTCATCCAAAATGGATCAACTTTCATCACCTATTCAAGAAATTATTCATTCCTCTTCTCATGAGGTGTCTACCAGCACATCTATCTCTTTCAAACAAATACCAATAACTAAATCCATGTAATCAACCTTCCAGCATATTTCTTTAGGTGAATACCACCTATTGGCTCTCGATGCTTTCCCTACCCCTCATGAATATGGACAACTTACCAACCAACTAGGGTATGATTCCATTTTGGTAACAATCAGATCCCTTAGATCCCTCTCTTCTCAAACCCATTTCATCTATGTAAGAATTGACAAGCCTTTGACAAGAAACATTAACACCTTTTATCCTTAGCCCTATATCGTTGGCTTTTCTTATTTATAAAAACCCTCCTTCACTAAGACATACCTTCATAGGTGTGACTAGAAAGGGTTTAGTTTAGGAAAATATGAGCATGGCCCCCATCATTTCACCTCAATTGATACTTGAAAACCACATGAAAAGCATGGGCTCACCTTTATCTTGTCAAAGAATAAAACCATGCAATCTCCCCCTACCATTAAAGGAGAATCAATTTCTACCCCATCTTGTTTACCTCCACCTCCAAGTGAGGATGATGATATCATCCCACCCAAATTTATTTTTCATCTCAATTATTAGCCTCAGACCCCTAACCTATCAAAAGTTTGGGGCTCCCATAACTCTTCATCTCACTCATCTTGAACTCATCACAATAGACTCCCCTATCATCCACACCATCCAATGTCAAGATGATCAATTTTTCCTCACCTAACTCATTGTGGAGGATCACTTCATCCATAAATATCTCCTTCCTAATGCTTCCACTATGCTAAATGAATCCACAATATACATCAATTTGGGTATCAATGAGAGCCCACATATCATCAAAGTTGGTTAATCCTTGGATTCTGTTGAATAATAGGACTTTTCTACTTTTCTTCATGACTACAACATCACATTTACTTGGTTAATGATAACATGATTGGGATTGACCCTAATATTTCCACCCTTAACATTATCACTCATCATGATGTTAAGCTCATTCAATAGAAGCTTCGATGAATGTACCCTCGCATAGCTCTCCTTGTAAAGAAAGAGCTCCAATGGCTCCTCTTTACTGATTTTATCTAACCTATTGATTATGCCCAATAGGTTTCCAATATCATCCCATTTACCAAAGTCACTAGGGGACTTTGTATTTACATTTACTTTCAAGATCTTAACCTCACTTACCCAAAATACGAATTTATTCTACCTAGTATTGACTAGTTTGTTGATCTTATAGCCAGCCATGAAATGCTTTCACTCATGGATGGATATTTAGGCTATAACCAAATCTTGATTTCCCCTAAAGATCATCACAAAATAGCTTTTATCACCCCTTGGGGGACTTTTTTATATAAGGTTATGCACTTTGGTCTGAAAAACACTGATGCAACCTACCAACTAGCAATGACCTACATCTTTCATGACCTTATCCAAAAAATTGTGGAGGACTATGTGGATTACCTTCTCAGTAAATCAAAGCTTAAAAAGGATCATTTGATGTTTCTTAAAATCATCTTTGAGTTCCTTATCCACTACCATGTTCACCTAAACCCTAAGAAGTGTATCTTTAAGGTCTTATCAAGTAAACTCCTAGGTTTTATCATCTCTCTTCATGGAATCAAAGTTGACCTAGCCAAAGTTAAATAAATCTTAGAAATGCCTCCCCTTATTAACCTTAAACAACTTTGTATCCTTCAAATAAAAATCTAATATATTCAATGTTTCATTTCTCAACTATTTGACCACTGCCAACCTTTTCATCACCTCCTTAGAAAGGACACCTCTTTTAGGTGGGGGCAAGATTGTTTAAAGGCTTTTGATTCATTTAAAGACTATCTCCTTTCCCCACTAATTTTTATTCCTCCATGAGAGGATGATCCTTTCTATCTATATATTTCAACCACTAACCACTCCCTAAGAGCATTGCTTATGCATTAGGATAACCATCATAAAAAGTAAGTCATATATTACATCAACTAAACACGTATCAACTATGAAACCTAGTATACCCATATCGATAAACTTTGTTTGGCACTAGTCTTTATGGTTACCAAGCTTCATCATTACCTCCTTAACCACAAAAATTTCATCATTAGAAATACTGATCTACTCAAGTATATGCACTCTCAACCTTATCAAAACCAACAAATGGCTAAGTGGCTTAAGCTCTTGGCTAAATTTGATCTTGAGTTTATTAAAAAAATAAACAAAGGGACATGTGATAGCCAATAAAATAGTTGATGCCCCTCTATCTGATACTTAGCCTCCTCCTTTAGAATTCCCTGATGAGAATATTACCACCCTCTCTTAGGCAAATTTTACCTACCAAGTTACCATGTTCTTTGATGGATCCAAATGCCAACATGGTGGAGGGGTAGGAATCATCCTAATTCCCTTTTATAGTGATCCCTTATCTCTATCTTTCAAGATTGAATTTAAATGTACCTATAACATGGCTGAATATAAAGCCCTAGTGATAGGTTGCCAAACTATCTTGGCCTTGGGAATCAAAATAATCAGTATCTTTGGTGATTCCCAACTTGTGGTTAATTAAATTAATGGTACATACCTATGTAAAAATGATGTTTTATAGCAATACAAATACCTAGCTGATATATTACTAATGTCATTTGGACACTACATAATCCAAACTACCCCTCGATCCATGAACAAGTTTTTCAATACAATGGTTTCCCTTAATTCCTAAATCTCATCTTCACCTTCTGATTCTAAATTATCCACTATTATCCACCACCTCACCAACCCATCCTTCATCAAATCCAGTTCTCCTACCATCTTTAACGTGATGGATTTCTTGGCTAACCATTGGTACTAGAAAAATTTTAACTATCTTAATAATGCCACCATTCCCCCTAATCTCTCTCTAGAAATGCTCATAGAGAATTTATTCAAGGCACTTTACATTACACCATACTCTAGGTCATCCTTTACAAGTGTGTCTTTGATGGCCTTCTCTTTCATTTCCTACAAAGTCATGAAACCTCTCATGTTATCAAAGAAACACATGAGGAAGTTTATAGAGGGCACTTTAGTGGTCTTGTCATTACTAAACTTATCCTTCACCTTGGCTATTATTTTTGTTATCTCAATCAAGACTATTATAATTATGTATAAAAGTGTGTCAAATGTCAATAGCATGCTAACCTTCATCATGCACCAAGCAATAATATTCAAGTATCTAGGGACTTTTGGCCTTTCTCATAATGGGGCTTGGACCTCATTAGGGAAATTCATCCCCATTCTTCATAACAATATCAATCCATCATCACTGCCACTGAATAATTTATTAAATGGGTAGAATCAACCCCTCTAATCCTAACTAAAGCTAATAAAATCATTGATTTCATTGATCACCATATCATTTATCGCTTTGGTGTTCCCCATAAAGTTCTCACTAATAATGGAAAATATTTCAAAAATAAGTAGGTCTAAGATCTTTGTGACTCTTTTGACATCAAACTTAGTTTCTCATCACCTTATCATCCATAAGTAAATGGACAATTTGAGGCCTCCAATAAAACCCTTAACAATATGCTCACTAAAATGGTCAATCCCTCAGGATAGGATTGGCACTTGTATATTCCCTTCACTTTATGGGCTTACCATATCAGCATTTTCACTCTTATAGGTGCTACACCTCTCTCTAGTCTTTAGAATAGAGGATATACTCCCTTTTGAGGTCTAAATCCCATCTCTCTATATATCTTTGTAAGACCTCATCTCTGAAGGTGACTATCATCAAGAATTGTTAGCTCAATTTGAACTATTAGATGAACATCATTTAGCTACTCTCACCCATATTCATGTCTATCAAGATCATATTAATGTGCCTATAATAAGCACCTTAAGGCATGGGAATTTAACATTGGTGATATTATCCTAAAAGAAAATCAACATGTCACAAATATAGAGAAGAGTAAGCGAGGTAAATTTTCTTTCAATTGGCTCAAACCCTACATCATAACCCATAAGTATGGATTAGTATATTATCATTTGTATTATCTATAAGGAAAACCAAAACTTGAGCCTCTTAATGATTCACATTTGCATCCCTTCTATTGTTAGATAGAGATCACAATCATCATTAGTCTAACTTAAGCTCATCTTTTACAAAATGCATTCATTTCCCTCTTTTTATGGGTAACTGAATAAACTTGAATCATGAGATTATCCATCAAACTTATAGCCTAATATTGAACTATGGATATCACATATTTATCCATGTCATGATTCTCATAGTAACTCCCATGTCTTTGAGATTGGTTCATATGGTCATTATCACCTATACCTCTCTTTCACCTACTGAATCTTCATGTCAGCCTAGTTTTTACCTTCACAATGGTAATTCATTGAGCATACATGAGCAAGTATATGTCAAGCAAAATCAAATCAAGAAAAAATCACTATCAAATAGAAAAATAAATCAAGTGTCATTCTTAGCATTCACAGGTTGCTCCCTTAAAGGATAATTGTCAAAAGCCAACTAAAATTGCTAAATGTAAGATGGACTACTCCCTTGAAGGATAACTATCAAAAACATTTATGCTAGGAACATAAACTCAGACCACTCCCTTGAAGTATGGTTGAGTGGCCCATTTGGAAAAACTAGCAATTTATTGGAAGCTTCCCCGACCTTCAAGCAAAAAGCAAACATAAAATAAAAAGTAAGAGCAAAAGAATTTTGAAAGACATAATTAGATTTCATAACCATAGTACTCTTGGAAAATCCATAACTGGCTTTGCTTAGTTGACTTCTTGCATTGATCAATGTACACTTTATATATAGGCATAGACTTGTTTATACTACCTCTTTGGATAGCTATAAAAAAAGGCATACTAGTCTTGCTAACTGCTCTAATTTCACCCATTCTCCCTCCACATATTTTATACATGGGACTATGAGCTTATTTGACACATTGATATCAGGGTCCTTATCTATCAACTTACGTACACTAATGAGAAACATTTAAAAGACTTATTTTCACTAAGTCAAACCAATTTTGGGTTTCATGTGGGTCTTTACCAATAAAAAAGAATCATTTTCCTTTTCTTATCTTTTGTTAGTTTATGAAACATTATCACTATAAACATGAACAATAAATATCACATCAAAAGCATGAACACCCTACATTATTCCAACAAACAATGACATTTGTCTATCATTGAGTCAAACACAATGTCAAAATGTCATACCAAACTAGGAGCATCTATCACATCATAAACCATAAGCATGTTGTTACATAATCATAAGCATAAACCAAATATTTGAACAAAACATTAGGGCATATACCATTTCCCATTTTAACCATATAACCATAGATAAAACCATCACATGTATCCTATCATAACCATAAGCATAGTTAGAGCATCCCATGCCTAAGTGACTAAGAACAAAATCATAAACATGAACCAAAGTCATAAGTCATAATCACAAATCATAAGTAACTATCATATATATTAAGCATCTATCATATACATCAAATCATCAAAAAAACAATAAATGTCATAATGTGTCAGCTCTCTCTCTCTCTCAAAATGATAGACATCTCATTACATCTACACATAGGCCAAAGTCAAAATCATATATAAATATCATATCATATCATACCCCTAGGGAACACAGACCACTACCAATGGCACCATCAGGACTTGTACCTATTGGTGCCCCCCCTAGGACCTCTGTATGACCAATTATGGATGCCCACTAACTAGGGGTAGCTATTATTACTCTACTATATAGTATAGCCCTATACTCAACATATCTCATAGCATGGGGTAACTACTCTAGTACCATCTCCTCATAATGTCACAACTCCTAGATCATGGTTAAGTACCATACCCATGGTACTATATCTATCAGCCCTCCTATAGCAAATATTTGATAGGAAGGTTACTCCTAGAACTTTTCAAGTGGGTGATCTGGTTCTACTTTGGGATAGTAGGCATGAGGATAAGGGTAAGCATGACAAGTTTGATGCTTTGTAGATGGGTCCTTAATCAACTGAAGGATTTTGGTGCACACTTTCTTCCCAAGAGATCTAGATGGAGAGATATTAGAGTTGCCTATAAATGACAATCATCTAAAACACTTCCTAGATTGAGTCCATTTGTAATTATGTACCATATTGTATAGTGTTTTATTGCTTTGTTTCCTTTTTATTTTCTCACCCTTTTTGTTCTAGGCCTTGTTTGTATATTTTATCTTATTGTGTTTTTACTATGTGTTCATTTTTGGATCTTCTTGATCTATATTTTTTTAGGCCTACCATGTTTTGTTCACCTTTCTTATTTGCTAGAGGTCACTTTGTCCTAACTTTATAGCCCAATAGATTGGCACATGATCTTATGCTCTATGGTTTTTTTCACACCCACAAGGGATATGCATCCCTAGTTGAGAGCATATATTAATGCCCAAAATTTCATTGGGGAAATTGGGCACTTGTTGCTTGAGAATGCCTAAAATTTAGGCTACATTTGGTATTGAGGTCAATGTTAAAGTATTTTTATTCTCATACATTCCTTGGGAAGATCAAAACAAAAGTTCCAAAGGAGATTTTAGAAGATGTGTTGAGTCTTATTTGCTTTTGACTTTTTATTCATAGAAAAAAGTTTGAAGGGCACTTGCCTTTCAGGCATTTTGCCCCTACAAAAGGTTGAAGGAATTGTGTACTTTGGCCAAGTCATTTTCAAGAATCCTGAAGGACACTTACACAAGTTCTAAAGGGTATTTATATAAGTGGAAGGACACTTTAAATTTTTTTGAAAAACAACTCAAAAGGCATAAGAGACTCTAGATATTTCAGGAAACCTTTCCAATATTTCTAAAGGGTATGTTCAAATTTTGGAGGACACTCCCAAGTGGTATGAAGGACCATTCCTCAAGGGCCATTTATCAAAAGTTTCTTATAGGTCATGTGCTCTCATAATAGATGAAGTCTCTTTGGAGGGTTTTAGAATGTTTCACTCCTCCTTGGGTTGGTTAATGGTTCAAAGGTAAAGGATAGCTGAAGGCTTGAGTGAGTATCTATGATGGACACTTGGAAACATCCTAGAGTGTTTTTAGTTTTGAGTCTTTTTCAAAGTTGTCACTTGTGTTTTCCTACCAAAGGTATAGGTATTTTTCAAAGTTTAAACTGCTCAAATCATGCCACATGGTAGGCCCTCAAGGGTTTTAATTTTTGAGCCTTTTTAGAGAAATTCCACATCTCAAAGAGGGGAAGAGGTACAATGAGTCCCCAAGGATTGATACATTGGGGTGGTCAAGTAGGATCATAACATGTGGCACTCTTATGGTAACCTAGAGTATATTGCACCAAGGTACCAAGGGAAAAGAAAGTGAGACATTAAAAATGTCCCCAACACCCTGAGTACCAAAATTTTCAACACTTGTCAAAACGGTTTATCTAAAGGAAAATTCATGGCATGTAGCATCTCCTCAAAAATATGAGGGTTGAGAAGGTGAAAAGGTTCCTTATGACTCATTTAATGTTGGAGGCATAGTTTTGCTTTTATGATGCCACATGTCATAGGGAAGATTATTTAGCTAAAAAGGAAAGCACCATCAGATTTTCCTCCTTTTCTATTTTTGAATAATGCGTGAAGGTATTAATGTGATAGATGAAGATTATATGTTCTAAACCAAGGCTTAGTTTCTAACCCTAATTTCAAAAGGGGATGACTATAACTATGTTCCTTCATTTTAATCTACCTTTCGTAATTAGAGCTCATACTTTTATTTTTAAGTGATTTGTAAATTAGAGCTACATGAAATGAGAATAGCAATTGTAATCTAATTTTTTGATATTTTCTTCATCCAAGTGTGTGATAGTAACAATGATTAAAATTAGGTATTATCTGAGTTATTAACTTGGTACTTTAAAGGTGAAATTTGAAATATTTATATAACTAGCCATCGAGAAAGGATGTTTTTTAGTCTAAGTGAAGGTAGTGTCAAATTGGTCATGTAAAAATGGCTTCTTATTATTCTTATATCCCTTTAAAAAGTAGCATTACATAAATACTTTATGGGATTAGGGACACTGATGTCCAAGGTCTAAATTTTTTTTCACTATCAAATCTTTTGCAAAGTCTTGATTCCCCTAAAGTAGTTGATAATTTAGGTATGAGTTATATGGTTCTTGTAGTAGCTTTTCCACTAGTAATCGCATACCCAGAGATGGTCATTACATGTGAAAAGGTATATCATGGAGATATAAAAACTATGATTGATGGCAACCAATTACTTGTCTATTCATTCTCACATAAGCTCTTAGTGTCATGCTCAAAATATCACCACAACCTAAGGTAATTGTTTATACTATGGAGGAGTGTCAAGCATATGTTGATGAGAATGATAGCTTAATTTGGAAAATTTTAAACACCTAATTTCTCACTAAGAAGAGAACTAAGGTTTCTAGATTAACTTAGAACCTTAAGTTAACAAAGTTCAAGGAGTTTCTATGATTTATCATCACCATGGCTACTAGAATTTATGGGCTACCAACAGTAGAAAAGTTTGAGTCATGGATGTTTTCCATCCTCATTTATGTCCTAGAGGGTAATAAGTAGCTATATTAGGCCTCAATTATGAGTAACAACCTACATAGCCAAATAATGTAGTTGTGGGTAGACATCTATTCTAAGGAAGCATTTATTGGTACATTTTATATGAGTTCTTACCTTATGTATAGCTTAGTACATAAAAAATATTTCCCTAGACTCACTAGGAATCCCTCTCATCTCAAAATTTATGAGTTGTATACTGAAATGACTTTGGAAGGTTTCAAGAACAACTAGGCCAAGGTCTATAATTTTTTTAATACCATGATTAATGTCTTCTACCCTCTAAGGATCTTAAATAGAATGACCAAGGTGGTCATGGAGGTGATTGATAGGTTCAACATGGTGTACATTTAATTCTTCACTTTTACATAAATCTAAGTGAGTGGTTATTCAAGGGCACCCTATAAGCTACCTAGGTATGTTGATGACAAGGTATCACTCATGGAATTTTGAAAATAAATGGTTCTCCCACATGAGATGATTGTGTCAAATAAGATCAACAACACCATCAATTTCCCTATTTAAAAAGGATATTATACATTTCCTACTCTAGCTATAGGAAAGGGGTTAAAACAATAAATGGGGTGGTTTTAGATGGATAAGATGCCTCCTAAGTCTAAATACAACATAAGGTGGTTGGTTAACAATGCTATAGGTGTACTTATAAACCATTCAAACTATGAGGACATTTGGTTAGAATGCACAATAGAGGAGTAGGTGATAAAAATTGATTACCTAAAGCTCACTGTTTAAGAGATTATTGCATATGGCATTGTCCCCATTCTTGAGAGTATGGATGATGATAAATCTACAATATCATTATCATATACTAAGGAGAATATATAGATACAACCTATAGCCCAAGTGGATTTCACAATCTTGGAGGATGATTCAATTGTAGGGAGGGTCCATGAAATGAACATTTTGGTGGTTAAAGTCCTAAGGTGTGGACCTTAGTGTACATGAAACCCCTACTCTCAGGGAGATTATAACTATATAGGATCTCAAGGTGATTCTTCCCCCTCACACTAGACATTTATTAGGCTGTCATGGGGAGGCCAAATGCAAAGGGAAGAGGTTGGTAGGTGTTATCAGTTTCACCAAGCCAGTCAATGTTGATGAGATTATGGAAACATGGTCTAAGTCCAGACTATCTATTACAAAATTAACTAACCTTGCTGAAATATGGGCTTATATTTCCATAGGGGAAGTGCAAATTACAAGTGCTTCTCCCATTTTGATCACTATTGAAGGAGATCCTGCCACTTTAGCTGAACCAACCATTACACTAGCCCCTCAGCCCATGAAATCACTAGAGCCCATTCCACCCCCAAATATGTACATAAGGAAAAGGGAAGGGGAGGAAAAAGAATAGCAATTAAAGAAAAAAAATAAGAAGAAGGTGCTATAACTTTCACTTTCAACCCATAAGAAAAGGAAAGAGGTCATACATCC
Organism: Torreya grandis; assembly: GCA_037957365.1. Taxonomy (NCBI): domain Eukaryota; kingdom Viridiplantae; phylum Streptophyta; class Pinopsida; order Cupressales; family Taxaceae; genus Torreya; species Torreya grandis. The sequence continues at coordinate 154,575 of JARHVA010004343.1, read as the reverse complement.
AGATGTACCCTCTCAGCATGAAGCTATTGATTCCCAAAGAGAAAATTCCTCGTATGCCCAAAGATTAATGGATATGAGTGATGAATAAGACTCAAATGATGATAGGACTATTATAGAAATAGTAATGTATCTAGAGGCATTCACTCCTTCCCTAATGAGGACCACTCAAAGAACTCCAAGGGAAAGTCTGTAGACTCCTATCAAGGATATAACAATGGCATTATTTAGAACACAAGTACCCTTAAGACAAGAAGATAAAGTTAATGGGGAGACTATGTTGGCCTCAAACGACCCTTTGTCCTTTGAATATGTGACACAAGTAGGTGTCAAGGTATCCATGCAATCACAAGATTGACCCTAGAAATAAATTATCTCCTTGGACTTAGAATCATTTGTCTAGGCTATGATCACCCAACCATCAGGACAAGAGGTAGAGGGTGAAACAAAATGTATGCAAGGACCTAGGGAGAAAATTGAAAATGAGTTGAGGCTAAAAGAGTAAGCTCCCACAAGTAGTGAAAAGGTAGAGGCTCAAGGAAAATAGTAGTTGGATGTTGTGGCAGCTATGGAAACAACCCCATAAGACCATCCCTCTTTAGTACATATAAGTTTAATACAAGAAAGAGAGGTTACACTTGAAGGAGGTAGGGGATCAAGCCTAAAAATGGGTACCCCTATGCCTTTAGATATAAATAAGGAGGTAGATCCATGTGGTGATGTTCCAAGTGAGGGACCCTTAATAGGTACTACTTCTTTTGAAGTACCTCAGGGGCTTCTTCCTCAAAGAAAGGTCCATGATCCTACTAGGCATAAGATTTTTGAGGCCATGATTGGTGATAAGCCACCTAAGGGTGACAAAGAAGACACCATAGCCTCTTCCTAGTTTTCTCAACCAATTACAAAATATGATCTAGAAGCAAGTCCACCTCCTCAGCCTTTAAGACATGAGAGTGCCACTGATAGACTACTTCTAGGGTCCCAAAATCAATCCAAAGTAGTTATCAAGGTCCTAAGTAGGTTGACCTAGGAAAAGAGGGAGAGAAAGAAGTTAGAAATAAATAGGTAGAGTTGGAAAGTGATGAGGATACAAAGTAGATAATAATAGGCTCACACCCAACCCTTATCACTCTCCCTCTAGCTTCTATTTTGGCCACACCACCATTCACCACATCTAATCCAGCCTCAAGTTCCACAACTCTAATGATTTTTAGACTAGACCCCTCTTATGGGTCAAATAATATGTTAAGGAGAAGTGAGGTATTGAATGTAAATTAGGGGATATATATGTAGTAAATAACATCCCATGAAAGCCAAAGCACTCTCCTAGACTAATTTCACTAATATTGGGGAGATAACATAGGACATAGTTGTCCCCCCATAGGTTATTACAAAGAAGTATTCTCTCCTTGAGAGCTATGTAGTATACAGATATGATCTATTAGAGCCTTCAAATAATGAGATCAATCATAGTTCATAGGTTCTGATGAGCATGATGGCTCATCAGATGAACAAGAACAAAGCATTGATGGAGGAGTTGAAGATGTAGAACTAGGTAATGATATAGTACTTGTAAAAGTTACTAAGTGAGCCTAAAGTAGTGAATCCAACTAATAAAAGATCCCAAAGCACTCCCATTCCCTCTTATTATACACTTGAATTTGGCCTTAGTGAGGATTTAAAGACCATAGGGCAGGTAATAAAAGACTGGCAGCAAGACTTGATGATCTAAGCCAGGGAAGTCATATATGTAGCATTAGAATGGCTCAATGATGCAAAAGATGAATAAGATGTGTGTAAATCCTTGACATTGGTTTATGAACTAGATATCAAGAGCTGTGAGGAACTTGGGCCCAAGGTAGATGAGTTGTGTAGTGTGGGAAAGGATACCTTGATTGCAGAAAAGGCCATCACCTTAGATGATCTTAAAATACCTAGAGACTACCAACTAGCCATAAAACATAGGATAGAATTGCTTAATGATGGTACCTTCAATATGAAAAGGGAAGAGCAGTCTCTCAAGGCTTCTAGGATAGAAATCGAGGCCACCTTGAGGGGAATGGTGAATTTTGGTGGTTCAGTCAATATGACAAAAGAATTGTTAGAGGGTACCTTCAAGAATCTTGTCGATGCACCCTATGAAAGCTTCAATGGCTAGAAAAGAAGGGATTTGGTGTAAATAAAAAAATATTATGATTAATTTAAGGCAATGGTCAAAAATAAATCAAAAACAAACTAGGGTACTACCAAGTAGTTAGGGGAATATGAGGTTAGATTCAAATACTAGGTGGGCCCAAATAAGAAAATCCTCACCACCATGATCAAGAAGTTCATTACCTACAATAATAGGCTAGCACATGGATTAGTAATCAATTTTGATTTTTACTTGATTGATTTCAATATTCTTCTTTCCTCTCTTTTTATTTATCTCTCTTTCCTTTAGTATTTATACTGCACCTATTAGTGGCACGTCTCTTGTAGGAATATTCTTTATAGAAAGGGATGTTTTAGTTTGGTTACACAAGTGGACAAAGGTTGTTTTATACCTTGATGGGTTCTAATTTAAATGGAATTTGAGAGAATACCACCAGGATGGGATATCATACATGTCATTTTCATCAAAACACACACACATTATCCCAAGAATATTTTTGTTGCAACTAATGAGCTCCAGGCCCATGAATGATTTTTATAGTTGGAGCATCTCATTGAAATATTCCATGTATTGGTGTGAAAATTTTATAAGTAAAGGAGTTTTGTTCTTTTAGAAAGGTTGATCAATCAAAAAAATTTGAGAAAAAGAGCTATTGCTCTAGAGAAGATCTTCCTGTGTAAACTCTTTGGTGTCAAATTGGTTTCTTGCATAAAACCATTCGTAGGCTCTAAGATCATATTGAAATGTTCCCCTATTACAAAGTTGATTTGGATAGTTTTCATGTTGTATAATTTCTACCACATACTATATGTGTTTGAGATTCATATGGATAATGGAATATACTTTTGTTTTTTTGCTTTGTCTTGTTGTTGAAATCTAATACATTATTATGAGTTCTTAATGTATTGGTGTTCTCACTCTTTCCTTTTATGGTATTCATCTAGGAAATGTGTTGATATTATAAAATCCTTTTAGTTATAGAACTTGGAGTGAAGTATTAATAGTCTTTTAGGGTTAGTCCCAGTCTCATGGATTCAATGAGGAGTTCTTGAATGATTACTTGTAGATTTTCTTGTGATTATTTCAAGTAACTACAAAGTATGGTTTTGTTCAATTTGTTTTGAAGGTTCTAAAATAGTTTTCTGTGGAAATGACATGATAGTTCAATGAGTTTTCCCTCTCTCTTTGTACACCCATCCAAATATTTGTTCAAAATCAACCCACTTTGTCTTACCCTCCTCTTAACACACCATTTGCATATCACAGGTGTTACTTTCATTACAAATACATGAGATCTTGCATATTTGAAGTGTTTTTTTTTTTCTTAAAATCTTAAAGCTACATTTTCTTATCTAGTTATTATTGTTGAGCATTTCATAAAATAGAGATTGTAGCCATCCTTTCATCTATCTCTCATAGCTTGTATATGACTTAAATAATTTATGCATTTCATGTGACAAACCTTATATATAAAGCATTCAAACTTGGTTATGCTTTGGTCATTTTACCCTTGTCTAGTAAGAATCCTCATGGATATTGAAGTGTGAAATCCCTCCATGTGAGTAAGCCACCCCATAGGTTTTCTCACCTTGGTTTAGGCAAAGCCAAGAGAAGCAGGGAGTTAACTATACCCTTTATACATGTCTCTCGGTCATTATTTGTGCTTGGTTATTTGTATGATGCTAACCCCTTCCTTGAATATAATGAAATATTGATAGGTTTTTCATCTTTGTTTGCCATTTTTTTTAAAGTGTGCAAACCTAAGCATATGAGGTGTACAACTAGGAACCAACACTACCAATTTACAAAAGTGGATTCATCATGTCCTAACACTTATGATTGGACCTCTCCTCCCTATAAAATGACATCATTTGGTTGTGTCTAAGTCTACAACACATTATTCACCATGAGTCCCTAGTTGAAATATCCATCCACACATGTGGCCAAGTTACATGGTTTATTACATAGGAAACACCATTTAGAGTCTTATGAAAATTTATCATATACATGGATGAGGTATCTAGAGGTGATAACAATGTTATATTTATGATCATAAGGTAGTCTATTATATGTGATCTAAATCCTAGTTTGCAAGCAACCTTGATAGGGAGCCCTACCTAGTTGATATGACTGATTAAAGAGATTGTAAGGCCTAGTGTGGTGCTTACTACCTTTTGAGGGATACAAGCTCATTTTTGAAACTTTGTATTAGTGTTTGGACCTCATGTAATTCATTAGGGGGAATAATAGATGTAATAAGTTGGCTAACTACAATGGGGATGGGTATCTATAAATTCTATGTAATAGGTTGGATAACTAATGGCTCTATAAAGAGTGGCATAAGATGTCTAGGCACAATTTTACCTACTTGGATCGAATAATTAATTATTTGTACAACCACTTAATATGCATCAAGAAATAATATGCCTCTCATGGATTATACCACTATAGCTATATCATTGTTTAGGGCCTTTAAATAATATAAGAAAGATGTGTTTGGAGATGTCTTACATAAGGGTGGTATCAGTCCCACACTTTCTAGAATATAAAATTGAATTTAACCATTGCTTCATGTGATGATATTTTAATAGTGGTAAGTTTCTCTATCAATGACAAGTGGTCACTCCTATCTTTGAATTATTTATATAAATGATCCATAATCTTAACCCAGTCATGGATAGAATTCAGCCTCAAACCTTTGTAACATTGGAAGGCTTTATGAATTAAAGAAGAGGTCAGAAGACTAACCACTACATTATAATATGTGATATGGTGAACTACATAGATGTTGGTAATGTCCTAAATATTTTCTATAGGGGTGTTTACAATATCACTAATAAAATAGGATAATATTTTAAGCACCAAAATCAAGATGTCATCGTATTGAGATAGATATAAAGGACTTACACCATTAAAGGTTACACAAAAATGATTTCTTGGAACATTCATGAAGGGGATAGGAAGTAATCCTCTTTTAAGTTGGGGAAATATACCAAAATGGGGGGTGGGGTAGACTTATCTCTAGAGGACATCTACCTTACTTTTCTATCTCTATTGATTAGAAATAGGGATGTTATAAATATTATTATTTTAGAGGGCATAGGAAGATTTATAAAATAAGAGTTAACACCTCTTGAATATGACCTCATTTATCTTGGCATGAAGATGTAATGATAATCTTTGCAATGTATAAATACTTGGAGTTACTAGGTGATCTAACTGAGTGTTTGCAACACTTTTGACCATGGTTAACACCAATTCTTCAAGCTTCTCTTTAAATTGGTCCCACTATGTGTGATAGAAAACTATTGTCACTCAAAATGTGCATTCATTCTCATTTATCTCTCATGCACACTTGATGTACAACAATTCCATGCCTAGCACCTCTAACTTATGTAATTCATAATGGCTCGATGCCTCATTGAAAAAATGAGATTATCCCTTAAGTTGTGGGAATCTTTCTCTCCTTGGGATGAACCTCTAGAGTAGAACATCTTTATTTTATTCTAAGTGAATCTAGTTTAGGACCAATGTGTAAATCTATAAAGATCAGAATGAAATCTACAACTAGTGCTAAACATAAAGTTTATAAGAAAATGGAGGGAAAGGATAAGATTTTACATAGAGGGAAAGGTGATGCACAAAGAACATAATGAATACTTACATTGCCTTGATGGACACACTATAAATTACTAAGGATAAGATGATATCACATAGACTCCACCATGGATACTCAAGATGCATAAATGTTTGATATGCAGGCATGATAACATAGGTAAACATTGAGAGGGATGATATTATCCACAATTAGAGACTAAATAGACCTGAGTGTGTATAGAATATGACCTACAAATGATTTTTTATTTTTGAAAAATGGGAATGGATGATTATTAAAGGGATAAAAAATTATCCATAGACAAAGGTAAACAAAAAAAAATCACACATATTATGCAAAAATAATGAAGGGAGGTTAAATCAATTCTCATTAAAGAGCAAGGTCGAGCTAATAGAAGTGTTCTTGGAGGGAATTTTTTTAGAAGTAAGATGTTTCCTAAAAATTTATCCTTTTATAGTGAAAATATCTAGGGTTTAATAGAGCTAACAATCCTTTTTAAAATAAATCCCCGCTTGGGGGGGGGGGGGTGTACATAATATCTTTGAATTTAAAGGTGGTGTTTGGGGCTTGAAGTTAATTAAGAGGACCAAATTACCATGGAATAGTCATTACAGACCATGCTCATTAAATTTAGGCTGAAAATATGAATTAAGAAGTATTTAGAAGAATATATGTGAATCCTCATATGATCCTAGAAGTGGTAGGCATCAAGGTTATCAAAGGAGGAAAATGGCCATATTATGACACCTGATAACTACTTTTGCATTTACCCATCTTGATATAACCTTTTCCATCACTCAACTACCCAACTTCCACCTGTACTCTCCTATCATTTATTAGTTGCTTGAATTCTCTTGATGATGTGAGAGTTACGTAGGTGATGGAGATATGTTCCCTACTTCCTCAAGATTCCATGTGTAATTGAATCTAGTTTGGTCCTATACAGGCTGCATATTTAGATTTTATGTAGAAGGAATCATATACCTACTATAATTCATGTGGTTTAGCTAGTTATTCATTTTATAACTTGTATGCTGATTCATTCCCACTTAGCACATTACTATTTGTAGGTTTGATATTCCATTTTAGAGATTTACTATCCTATGTAGAAGGTAGTATGCAACATGGATCATAACCTATGAATGATGGGATTTTAGGTACTAATTTATGTGATTAGGTACATGACTCCATAATTTGAGTATGAGAGGATTTTTGAGGAAGATAATATAAGAAAAGTGAACTCTAGACACACATTTATAATTTTAATTTACATTATATGCCTCTTTTCTCTTTTGTCACATGACATTTTGGGAATCTTGCATAGGTTAGCATATGCATACTAATAATTATGTGGTTTGTGTAGGATATAAAACTATTACATAGAGTGCAAAACTAAACATGGTACATAGGCATGGTGAAAATTCTTGGTTTGAGCATGAATCATCATTGACTATTAAATTTGGTCATTTACAATAATAATTCACACTTAAGCCCATTTCTAAAAATTGCTATTGCATAACATAGAGGCCTCTTACACAACTAGGTTGACCTAGAGGGTCAACATACCCTAACTAAAAAATTACCCTCTTTTCCTACTAAGTTAGACAATTTAATCTTACTATAAAGGATTGAGTGTACATTACAAAACTATATCAACCTAATAGACTTAATTTGAGGCCTAATAGTAACTTTTTTTAACTAATAGCATCATTCTGATCAATCTTGTTTGTTGAAATTATATAAGGGTTAAGGCTTATCCATTATTATAAATAAAAGTCTCATATCAGTCTAGTAGAGAAGAACATCTATTTTTGAATCATTATAGTTCATAATTCTACTAAATTTGCATTGGAAGGAGCCATTGCTTAGGATTTTCCTTGGAGAGAATATTACTTATCTTGTGGTAAGTCTTAGATGAAAATTATGAGTCTTTAGCCTAGATATTATTTCTATAGTGTGATCCTTATAAAGACACAATAACCTCTTGCAAATCATCATTGGCCAAAAGATATTTTGAAACTTAACAAGTTTTCCTAAGGTAAGTATTCTTAACTCTTTTTATTTCATTTAATAGATATATATTATATACTTAATATGTGTTATGAATTTATAACTTGTTTATTATATTTTCTCTATAATTAAACTTAATATAGATATAGGTTTTATTTTCTTTCCATCTTCCATTCCAGGTGATCTACGTCCCCATTTTCCTACCATGATCCCTTGATTTTTTATTTGTGTTTAAAAATCATCCTTTCTGCCACAAGCTTTGGTGAGCACTAAATTAGTTTTATTTTATGCACTTAGATGTAGGTAGGGTTATTGGATAATGTTATTTTCCTAGAGGATTTGGAATCCTTTCTTTTGGTTTTGTGTGGTAAGAGATCCCTCAGTTAGGTTTAGTGGACCAATTTGGTCATGCCCTCGATATAAAAATGTATTACAATGGATGTTAGTTTATTAACTTATCTACTATTAGATTTACTAGGTTATAAAAGGTATAGATTTATCTTAATTTGTTTCATATATTATGATTAACTTGACGTGAATATAACCTTTGCATATTTTTCATTTTTCATTTACACTCAACTAGTTTAGGTTGGTCAATCTAATATTAACCTTCATTTATAGATTCAATATCCATAGTCAACTAAATCATGTTATTTGATATTGTCTTTTCCTCTATTTACAAGTTTTTTTACTATCAACTATATTGGGTTAGCTAATTTAGTCTATTTTCTATTTATAGGTCTAAGATTTATAACAAACTAGATCACATTGGCTAATTTAGTTTTATCCTTTAGCTTTTAAGGTTTCATTTCCAAATTGATTCATATCGGTTGATTCAGTTATCTTTCCTATTTTGTGTATTTTTCACTTATAGTGAATTAGATCAGGATGATTGATCTAGTCTAGTTTAACAATTTTTACTTTTTATCTTTTAAGCAAACTAGGTTAGGTTGTTCAATGTAATTTTATTTTTACACTTTTGGTTTTTTAGATTTATAATAGAATGAATTGACCTAGTCAATCTTATTTAATATTTATGTTTCTTTCATATTTTTGACTCTTTAGAATTCAATCAAATTTAAACAATATAATTAACAATCATATTTTTAGCATTTATAGTCAACCAATTTAACTTGGTCGATCTATTTATATTCTATAGGTTCAATCTAAACAAGATTCATAATTTCATTTTTACAATTTTTCATTTTTATATTTCAAAAAAAAAAGTCAAACCTTTCAATTTCTAGACTATATGTACTAATTTTTATTTCTATAAAACTAAATCACACAGTCAACTAAGGTGACCTGGTTGACTTAGCTTTGTGTCTATTTTCTTTACAAAAAAACTAAGTCAACCTAGTTAAATATGTTTATTTCCAATCTATTTGGACAATAGACTATATCACCCTTCTCAATTGTGTTCTATTTTGTCTTTAAATTAGATTAGCCTAGTCGATCTTATTATGTGTCTTTTAATTTTAGCATAAGAAAGACAATTCACATTCATATCAATCTCATTTTTACATTGCAAAATGTTGGTTTCCTATTTATCTATTTTCTAAAAAACTACAAATTGGTTTTTGACATTTGATTTTCACCTTTATTTTCGTGTTGTCTTGATTTACATAGAAACATGTACTTATATTTTTAAAACTACTTAACTACTATCATGAAGGGTTGCATGATACTCTATTTACAGTCCTTATCTATTTTTAAAAAAATATTGTGGCATGAGGTGCTTTCCCTAATAATCATAACCATAGTATAGAGCTAAAAATGATCCTTAGTTTACACATATCTCACGATATTTCAAAAATTCACATTATTTAATTTTGAATTGAATTTTGGGAATCAAGTAATCCATTTGCTCTTATGGTGCATCATTTAGAAGTTAGTGTTGATAAGTTACTTCTATCTTACCCTTGAAATTGGGTTTAGTTGGCTATGGGAATGCCACTTCTTTTATAGTTAATGCTTCAAAACATTTGGCTATCACTACACAATGGACAAGTATCTTTGTAAGCCTAAAAATCAATCAAAACATTTTAGTACAATTTTTAGATATTCTTTTTTAGATAGTTAGCATTAGTCATTATAAACTTAAATTTTTTTCATGTTTCTTGTTATTCTTTGTTGTATCGTAGATTGTATTAACTAGCATTAATACAATTCTATGTTATGTGGTAGATAGTTTAGTATTTTTTATACTTTATTGCTAATTTAAAAGCTACATAGTTCAAACTACTATTAATTTATTTTCCAAAATAAAATAAATTAACATGATTTGGTATAATCTTATTTTTTTCCTACATGTATAACCAAGGTAACTAGATCGACTTAATAGGATGTATATAATTAATTAAATACACTAACATAATTTAGTATAATCTTATATTTTTCCTTCATTTATAATTAAGTTGACTATCTTGATTTAGTACATTATCTAGACTATATTTTTTCTTGCATAGATCACACTAAATTGATGTAGCCAACTCTATATTCCCTAGTTGACTTGGTCTTATCTTAATTTTTTTTTAACCAGATCACGTTATATCAACTTACCAACTCATTCTAGCTTGGATTACCTAGTTGAAGTTTTGAATTATTTTAAAATCCACTATATTGACCTAATAGATCTCATTTCTCCTAACCAACTTAGTTGATTAGATCATCTTTTTTATTCTCTTTGATTTCTAGCCTATTACTTTTTTACCAAGCTAATTAACATCATAAAATCACCCAGTGGGATACTTATTGATAGCCTCAAACCATTATAAGTATACATGGGTTCTAATTTCCTTTATAAGTTATCCACCCAAGACTATGTACCATTGTGTTACAATTACTTTTGTCCCTCATCTAGGTCAATCGAATGTAACATGGCCCATATCACTCAAAATAATGATCTAGATGATACCAACTTAAACTATCCTATTTATAAACTTCCTTATTTAACCATCATATAAATTGATACTAATATAAGGATCCTCCTATAGGAAACCCTCATCTCACTAATCTTGGGGAAACCCCTCTAGCTAACAAAAACATTCCACCATCGAACATTAATAAAATACACCTATTAATACATCTCATTCTTTTTTTCTTAAATTATTCAAAAAAGTAATTCTATGAAAATAAATATCAATCTCAAATGATTCAAATGAAAGACAATATCCTACAAATAGCACATCAAACACCTATCATCATGCCTCAAAATAATCATAATTTTGTTCCTCCCCTTCTTCGTGATTCCAATGGGATTATAATCCCTCAACCCATCATGCAAAAAAAAATGTTTCAACATATTCAAAATGAAAATTTAGCTTCATTCATGATATAAATAGATATTTTAAATATCTCTCCAAATATTTAGTATGATTGAACTAAAGACCTTCATATCTTCCTCAAATAATTCAGTAATCTCTATAAGGATTGGGTCTAAACAAACACATTTGATACCGCTAAACTCATTATCAAAACTCTTAAAAGAGATGCTATAGAATGGTCTAATAAACTTCATCAACATTATATATGCTAACTAGTGGATCTTTTCAATTATTTAGTAAAATAATTTCAATAAAATGATCTTAAAAATTATCTCATTCATTTTATCAATTCTATGTAATTACCTACTGAATCTGCACATACCTTTATAAAAATATGCAAATAATTAGCTCATAATTTAGATCATAACATGAGTGATGATAATATATTTAAAATATTTATTACCACCTTAAAAATTCTCTTTAATATAATATTAGAATATTTTCTCCTCAAATTTTAGAAGAGGCACTTGACCAAGCTAAAGGACAATATTTCCTTATGAACCAATTTGAACCATCTCATAATTCCATCAAGTATTATATACAAGACTCAAATAATGCCATAATTAGAATAAATTATTAATCTAAATACCCTCTAAATAAAACAAGATGACTCAAATTGACACTCAAACTCCATCCCACTCACCCTTGATGGTGTAGGAAATGAAAACATTTTTATCCCCATCTAATCCTTTTATCTATAATAATATTTCTCCCCCATCATGGTATGATCCAAATTTTTTTTTCCATGTGTAATCACCTAAAAGTGACACTTGAGTTATAAGAGTGCTACTTGAGACCACCTATCCCTAGTTTAGGCCTAAACCTATCCTAGAGCCCATTTTCACACTTATCAAGCCTTAATGTGGACCAAAAACATCCCTAATCATCCCTAAAGCAGTCCCATACCCTTATTATTACATCCTATCCCTTTGTGCATATATTTCTAGCACTTAGCCACTAATGCCATAATA